>BTPG01000002.1:300587384-300594884 GCA_036245525.1 Semisulcospira habei
TGTGTGTGTGTGTGTGTGTGTGTGTGTGTGTGTGTTGGTGTTGGGGGGGGGGGGGGTCTGCTGTTCTAATAAAGAAAACAAAGATTTTTGTATCACAATTTTATTATATATATAAATATATATATATATGTTTTCCTCCCTGCGTCACACGACCAGTCACTTTAGTAAAAACCGTACCATGTGACCATGATATAAAAACCCCTGTAGCGAAAAATGGCGGACGTTTTGTAGCCCTCTCGATGACGCATCTTGGATGCCAGTTTTGTTCTATAAAAGATCACCAAAGTTCTAAAGTACAAAGTTACTTAGTGTTGTTCGAACAACAAGCACACTCAGTACTGGAGACGGCAACGTCATGACATATTTTAAATTACGTTATAAGTCTATTATGTATAAAGTTATATTTCTTTGACGTCAGTCATGTCTGGCGTGTGATCCAGGTCGCAAGATGTCTTCTTGATTTCTTTTACGAAAATAGTGATGAAATGAAATGAAAACAAATACGATATTGGTCGGAGGGGTTCGCTGCACGGACCCTTATAGGCCTTCGGGAGGTCAAAGGAAGCATTGTACCCATCAGGCCTTCGGGGTACTATATTTCCTTTGACCTCCCTCATGCCTACAAGGGTCAGTGTAGCATCTTTTATTTTATATATATATATATATATATATATATATATATATATATATATATATATATATATATATATATATATATATATATATATATACTATAATATAATATTTTAATATTTGTTTTCCTCCCTACGTCACACGATCAGTCACTTTAGCGCAAACCGTACCATGTGACCATGATATAAAAACCCCCATAGCGAAAAATGGCGGACGTTTTGTAGCCCTCTCGATGACGCATCTTGGATGCCAGTTTTCTTCTATAAAAGATCGCCAAACGTTCTGAAGTACAAAGTTACTTAGTGTTGTTCGAAACAACAAGCACACTCAGTACTGGAGACGGCAACGTCATGACATATTTTAAATAATAATAATAATAATAATAATAATAATAATAATAATAATAATAATAATAATAAGGAAGATTTATAAGGCGCCTTTACGTGGTAAGATGCACTAGGCGCTGTACATACAAACAAGAAAAATATTACACAAAAAGGTGACAAAACCAAAGCCACATTTACATTACACAAAAGAACAGAAAATGAAATAAAAGCATCGCCCGCGGACAGTCTTTGCTTACAAAAGTCAGTAAGCTTCTGCGATGCGATATGTTCTACCTGATCCAAGCCTTCAGCATGTAGTAAAGATTTCGGGGCTAAAATGAAGTGGTCGTTAAAAGCATCGAATGTAAGGTTGGCAGTCGTATTTGCAGAATGATTTTTACTATTGTTAGTTAGTAAGTTTAAAACTGTCCATACTGAAGACGGATTCCCGCCACGGTGGTTTTCTCTACCAGTGCTTTTTGTGCCTACCGGATATGGTATTTGACTCTGTTACGTAACCTTTGGATCTCAATAAAATCTTTGTCCCGCTTGGCTTGATTTCTGGCTTCTATGGTTTGTTTAATCTCCTCCGCAATCCAGGTGGGAGGGGGGAGGGGGTGGGGGGCTCACGGCACCGGACTCGTTTCCTTTTTAAAGGGACATGCTTATTTAGCACTCCGAGGAACAGCTCAAGCCACAGTGAGAGCGCTACATCAGGGTCATTGTGATTGTAAACTTCATGGAACGGCAATAAACTGAGTTCATGAAGGAAACTATATCTGTCTAGTTTTCTAAAACATCTGTAAGTAATGTATATATGCTAGGTTCAGCTCTGTTTAGGAACATAACATGACCATGTACCGGTGATGGGAAAGTGGTCACTGACAGCTAGTGAAGGGACGTCAGTTTCAGTGATAGCTTGAGGATTGTTAGTATAGACGAAGAGTGTGTTACTCTGGTGGCAGTCGTAATCGTCTATTTTAGTCCAAACAGCATTGGTGTGCATTGCCACATCGAATGGGGTTTTATGATGTCAATGTTAAAATCGTCGAGGATGAGTATATCCCTGCCTGTGTCATTCACTTTAACAATCACCTGTACAAAGTCGTCATACCACTCGGCGGTGGATGTTGGATTCCTATACACAAAGCCAACTAGCAGTGGCAAAGTGTTAGGAAGCTTGACTTCCAACCATACGCATTCCACCTCCCTGGTCTCAAGATCAAGACGTCTGCGTACCCTGTGCTGAACAGTGCGTGCACATAAACAGCTAGCCCAGTATGTCCATGATAAGTTGCATCACGTCGAATAAGAGAAAAAATCGGAATACTGATACATGCGTCAGTGATTCGAGAGTCTAGACGAGATTCAGTGAGACCAAAGAGATGGAAATGTGACGGCTAGTTCGTAAACAGGGAAACATCATGTACTTTCGGATATAAATGATACACATTTAAATGTCCGACTTTCAGTCCTTGAGTGGCTAAGCCAGTGGATCCACTTGTCATATGTATATATAGACACTAGTGTACACACGACGACAAAAGACCTTTTTTTTAAAGTCAATAGTCAATAGTTATCCTTTCTCTCACAAGTCTGTACGACTGATCGTTGTACAGAAGAAGACAAACAATTTAGATGACCAAGAGTTAACGAAACTTTTCACTATACAGTCACACTCCGGCCTCAAATGAGTACGTTATAACCGGGGCTATTCAGTCCGCACTACTAGTTTCACTTTCCAAAGTGCAGATTCACCGTCAGGTACAGTGGATATAACAATGAAACAAATTCGTGGATCCCTTTTTACGCAGCTTTTCGAAATAGCCACTTGTCACGTTTAGTGACTGTTTTGACATAGGTAGTCGAAAGTTGCCGAAGCACCGGTCACGCAGGAATAGTGAGTTGTTGACAAGTTGGTAGAGACGGGCTAGTGTTCTTTGTTTTGCACGTGTGGGGCACGCTAGTAGGATGTAGCAGTGTGTTCACTGCCGAGTTTACCTTGTCAGGGGCAAGGGAATGATATTTTAGTTAGCAGCTGTACTCGGTTGGATCAAGTTGTCCTGCTTAGCTGACTGTTGCGAGTCAGTGACTGACTGAGGGTGTCAGTGACATAGCGCCGGTCCAGTCCCGGGGTCGTTGGTGGCCGGAGACTAGGGGTTGTTTTGACTACGGGTGGCGGCGTTGTGACGAGTCGCAGAGGAGGTAAGTGCTTAAGAAACCCGCGTGCGGATGTTTTGTCATGGTTGTTATTGGTGTTTGTAATATGTGTTAGGTCTAGAAGTATCGTGGGTGGGAAAGGAAGGAGGTAGGGGGGGGGAGGGGCAAAAGGTGTAGTATTGTTTTGGCGTTATTGTTTTGTTTCTATCTAATTATTAGTTATTTTTAACTGTTTAGCGAGATGTATTGGCTTGTTGTGGAAGTGCAGAGAATTTTAGGAAGGTTAATAATTATGTAATGTTTGCGAACTTTCATTGTTTTGGTTTGTGTGTAAATTTTGATGGAAAGCACGTGTCATATGAGTGAGGGTCAAGTGCTTGAACGGTTAGCGGTAGTGTTTTTGTAAACCAAGCGGCGTGGGTATGGGAGATTAGCTGGTTTTAAGGACCCACTGGTTTACGTTACTTACGGGGCCGTTTAGGCTCCTGCTTTTGTTTTGCATTGGCTTTCGGGGTCGGGACCGGTTGGAGGGCCGACGGGCATCGGGACCAATCACGCCTCGCTGGACCGGGTGTCGGCGTGGAAGGCGCGCGTTCACCCATACTGCTGAAGCCGCCGTGCTACCATTGCAGCCAGACCAAACACCAGGGAAACACAGAGAGAGGGAAGACCCGCGAAGCTGAACGACCGTCAAAGGAAGCCGGACGGGAGGGATCCACAGGCTGTTCGTCGACTCACCACGGTGGTCCCATTCCTATTCACCTTTCCATTACTCACTCTGCCTTGGTGTAGTTCCATGATTCTTGTGTATGAACAGTTACGTTGTAAATGACGTTTTATTAGCCGTCAGCAATGAGAACTGTAAACCGACTTTTATTGTGGTTGTGAAGCAACAGTACTGCGCGCCATTTTGTTTGGTCGACCGCCACGTTTTTGTGCTCTCAGTGTTTAGTGCCTTTTCTTTGGATGTACTGTGTTTTTGTCTGCTGAAAGCTGCTGAGTATTGTATAAGAGTGTGCTGATGAGGATTGTATGCTTGTTTTTCGTCGGATGAGGATGCTGTTCGAGTGGTATCGTATTGAATAGTCTTTCGTTTGAATTTGTTTACGCCGCCATCTCTGCCTCTTCCGCAGCGTGGGTCCGCATTGATCCGCTGGCCTTTTCGCTGCCTTGTTCTATGTCAGTGCTGCGCGCTAGTGGGTAAAGTGTTTACTGTGCGAGGCTGTCTGCCTTTCGCGGCCACATCTGTTGCTTGATTGTTGTCCGTGTCCCTCGCTCCCCTACCACACTCACACACACACACACCGACCGGCGCACACACACACACCGCACACACACACACCTACTGTACATCAGTTTTCTCCCTTGCGTCTCTTCCCTACCGCACTGCTCACACACTTCGGCACACACACACTTACTCATACACCCTGCTGCACCCTCTTCCCGTCTTTCGCTTTCTTGTCCTCACAAATAATCATGCTCATCAGATACACACGCCAACAACTGCTATCTCTACGTCGCCATGCCACCCACTCCGCATCTGGTGCCGCCGACAGTGTTGCAGTCGCCTTACGCGGCATCCGATTGCGCAAGAGAGGCCGCAGGGGCGGAATTAGCAGAAGGCAGGACGCACAAACACACACACTACCACACACTTCTTCATCTCTTCCAATGCCCTTCCACCCCTTCCGCCTCCTCCCCCTTCCTTCCTTCTTCTCCCATTTCTTCTCCTCCCTCCCTCATTCACTGCTCCATGCCCTCCTCCGCTGCCCACTCCCCCACCCTCACCCCCCTTCCTCTCCTCACCCCCTCCTCCTTCGCCTGCTTTCTCCTCCTCCTCCCCTCCTCCCCCTTTTTCCTCCCCGTCACCATCCCCATCCCTCTTCCTCGTCTTTTTCTACTCCCCTTCCTCCCCCTCTCCCCTCTCCCCCTCCCCACCCCCCTCTCGCATCCTCTTTCAGTCCAACATTTAGTAAAAAGGCGTGAGGACATAGAAACTCCGGAAGTTGAGTGCATTTGGTTGGAACTTAGGGCTCCAAAAACTAAACCCGTCTTCATCGGCTTTTGTTATCGTAACCCATCAGCCAAGTTTGAATGGTACGACGATTTCTTGCATGCAGTAGAAAAAGTTGGCCTACCTAACTGTGATGCGTTGCTACTAGGCGACTTTAACATAGATATGTTAAAGCCCCATACCGCGTGGGATTGCATCACCACACAAACCGGCTTAGAACAATTAGTTTCGGCCCCTACTAGGATCACAAAAACAACCGCAACACTCATTGATCACATTTACACCAACCGTCCCCTTAGTGTGTTCAATGTTAGTGTTCCTGACCTCAGCATCAGTGATCACTTTCCTACTGTGTGTTCCTGGTCAACAAAACTGCCAGTGCATCGTAAGAACGGGCACACAACTATAACGTACCGCTCATTTAAACAGTTTAATCAGTCTGCTTTTCTAGCAGACCTTGATCAAACACCATTTAATGTCGTTAATAACGAAACTGACCCTGAAAAGGCTCTGACTATTTGGTATCGACTCTTTACAAGAGTACTTAACAAACACGCCCCTTTACGGCAAAAGCGGGTAAAAAACCACACGTTACCGCCTTGGCTAACGCAAGGAATAATTGAAGCTATGAAATTGAGAAATGACTTAAGAAGACACAAGCTATTTAACGAATACAAAAAACAACGTAACCGTGTCAAGTCTATGGTACGCAGGGCTCAAAAGTCTCTCTTTGAACGAATGATTAAAGAAGACAGAGATACTGCCGCACTCTGGCGCGCAGTTAATCTCATCACCCGAGGTAACAGCAAGAAATCGTCAGCCATTCCTTCTAGTATTACTGCAGACATCTTTAACAAACATTTTTTGTCTGTTGCCGAGTCAATCATACCCTCAAGCGGAAAAAGCGTCTTACACATGCCCGGAGTCCCTGCTTAACTTCTGTAAGCAGAAGACTAAGGACAAACCCCCCTTCTCTATACCGCCTCTAGCTGTGTATGAAGTAGGAAAACTGATCGGGTCACTGACAAACAAAAAATCATCGGGACCTGACGAGATCAGTCCTAAAATCCTGAAACTGTCCCTTCCCTATACAGTAGAATCGTTAACGTATATTTATAACTTATGCATCCAACAAAATATATTTCCATCAGAACTGAAGCAAGCCAAGGTTATCCCTTTGCCTAAATCAAAAGATCTGTCTGATGTTAATAACTATAGACCCATCTCAATATTATCCAGCCTTTCCAAACCTCTTGAAAGACACGTGCACAAACACCTTTATCAATATTTGGAGAGTCGTAGTCTATTGCACGTATTTCAGTCCGGCTTTCGCCCCAAGCATTCTTGCCACACGGCACTAACAAGACTTATTGATGCGTGGCTAGCATCCATAAATAACTCCCAAATAACTGGGTCGATCTTTATTGATTTTAAGAAAGCTTTTGACCTTGTAAATCATAACATTCTTTTGTCAAAACTTCAAGCATATCTTTGCAATGCAGGTGCTGTCTCATTGTTCACTTCATATTTAAGCGGAAGGAAGCAAAGAGTACTGTTAAATGGATCCTACTCCTCGTATGGTCACGTCAAAAGCGGCGTGCCTCAGGGCTCTGTCCTCGGGCCATTGCTGTTCTGCATATTTATCAATGACCTTCCACTACATATTAGTTGCCGCGATATTTCTTGTGACATGTTTGCTGATGACTGCACACTACACACTCCTCACAAAAATGTAGCTGCAATTAACACGCGTCTGCAGGAAAGCCTGCGCGAGGTCACCGACTGGTGTCATTCCAACTCCATGTCCCTGAATCCGTCAAAAACAGAATGCATGGTTATAACCACACGTCAAAAGCACCAGCTATGCCCGCTCTCTCTTAGTCTGTCTATAAACGGCAGCCCAATTGAGCAAGTATCACACCACCGCCTCTTGGGGGTCACTATAGATGATCAGCTTAAATGGCAACTGCATATTAATAATGTGTGCAAAAGAGTTTCCAGAAGCCTGTATATGTTGTCAAAATTGAAAACAATTACTGACACAGATACGCGTCTTCTTTTCTACAATGCTCATGTCAAGTCGCACATAGACTATGCATCAACAGTGTGGGATGGTTCTAGTGATGTACATTTGAAGAGGCTGAACTCCCTACATAGGAGAGCTGCTAAGCTTATATTTCCCGATCCCGAACTCTCAACTGACGAAAAGCTTAAAACTTTAAAAATTCTCCCTCTATCCCAGCACTTTCAGTTCAATAAAGGTGTATTGATGTACAAGCTGTACAAGCAATCATGCCCACTGTACTTGAGTTCTTTTTTCTCAGAACGGACATCTGTAGCTTCTAGACATGGACAACAATTCAAAGT
>BTPG01000002.1:300597384-300607384 GCA_036245525.1 Semisulcospira habei
TCATATGTGTGTGCTCGATATGTTGGGCGCGCGCTCGCGTATGTGTGTGTGTGTGTGTGTGTGTGTGTGTGTACTGTATGTGTGACTCTGTGTGTGTGCGCGCGCGCGCGCGTGCGTGCATGCTGAGTGTGTGTGTATGTGTGTGTGTGTCGGCGTGAGAGAGAGAGAGAGGGGGGGGGGGGGAGAGATAGCACCTGCATTCATATTTGCCCTTGCTGTATGAACTTTAATGTACTTAATCAATGATTCTTTGTTTATTGATTTACTTTGTATTTTTACTCATTTTATACTTTTGTGCGTACGCGTATGCGGGTAGGTATGTCTGGAGTGCGTGTCCGAGAGCGTGTGTTTGTTTTTGTGCGTATGTGCCTGAGTGCGTGCGTGTGTAAGTGTGTGTGTGTGTGTGTGTGTGTGTGTGTGTGAGTGTTCGTGCGTGTGTGCATGCGTACTGAATTGCGGTGTACATGTGTGTGTGTGTGTGTGTGTGTGTGTGTGTGTGTGTGCGTGCGTGCATGCGCGGGTTGCGATGTGCATGCGTGCGTACCTGAGTGCGTGTGTGGGTATGTGTATGTGCGTGGTGCGTGCGTGCGTGAGCGAATGCAGCAGTGCATGCAGCAGTGTGTGGTATGTGTATGTTTACATGTCTATGTCACTTATGTAGTAGATGTAGCAACGGCAAGTTTGAAAACTGGTCCTGTTACCAATAACTTCTACCGTTGGAAAATAAAGGTTCATTGTTCATTCATTGTTCATCATTTCTCACCCGGTTATCCTTCCCCGACTGTTCCTCCTCCCCACTCCACCCCTCACTCCTCTTTCCCCCCTCCATCCTCTCTCCCCCCTCCCTACCCTCCCTCTCCTCTGTCCTCTTCTTCGTCCGTTTCTTCTCCCTCTGCTGTCTCTTCCAACCTAAAACTGTGTCTATTTAATGCCCAGTCTGTCTGCAAAGATGGCAAAGCTGACGTGATTTCCGACTTCATTCTAGACAATGACCTAGATATTGTCGTGATCACGGAAACGTGGCTCCGCTCGGCTGGCGACGAACCCATCATCGCCAGCGTCACTCCGAGTGGCTACCGCCTGGCCTCCTTCCCGCGCGCTTTCAGAGGGGGTGGCATTGCCATCATCTACAGGGACTGTCTTTCCGCTCACCTCTCCTTCTCTCAGTCTCTACCTTTTGCTCATCCCTCCTTTGAATCTGTCGAGGCCGTAGCAACACTCCCTGGCCAGTCCCTCATCTTCTCATGTATCTATCGCCCCCCTCCAAGCTCTCAAAACAAACTCACAAACTCCATGTTCCTCACCGAGTTCGACCTCCTCCTCGAACACTACAGCACACGACCCGGAAAACACATCCTTCTAGGCGACTTTAACTTCCACTTTGACAAACCCGACCACCCTGACACAAAACGCCTCTGCACGTCACTTTTAAACCACAATCTTACACAACACATCACTAAACCCACCCACCGACTTGGCCACACCCTCGACTGGATCATCACCCGCACCTCCGATCAACTCTTTCTCGACTCTGATACCTCCTCTGTGCTTCCCTCTGACCACTTCGCTATTCTCGTCTCCCTCCATCTACCTCCCCCGAAAAAAACCAAGCTCGTTGTCTCTCGCCGCAAACTAAAATCTGTCAACCGCGAGAGCTTCTTCGACGAAGCTGTCGACCTTCTCTCGGACCCCACCCCCTCTCCCGATCTGGCATCCCATTTCGATTCCTCCCTTCGAAAACTTCTAGACACCCATGCCCCTGTCACCACCTGCTCCATACCCAACCGACTCCCCTCCCCCTGGCTCACTAATGACATAGCTGAGGCCAAGCGCGAGCGCCGACAAGCGGAACGCCTCTGGCGCTCATCTGACCTCACCGTTCACAGACAGATCTTCCAAACAACCAGATCCAAAGTCTGCAAAATGATCTCCGAATCTAAACGCAAACACCTTCAAAACCAAATCCTGGAATCCACCTCTTCCAAAACCCTCTACGCCACCATGAACACACTCCTAGGCACTTCTAAAGACTCTCCTCTCCCCAACACACACAGCAAAGAAGAACTCCCGTCTGCTTTCTCTACCTATTTTTCGGACAAAATCCAAAATCTGCGTGACACACTCGACACCCTGCCTCCTCCGCCTTGCCCTCCCGACCCCACCTTTTCCGGCACTCCCCTCTCGTCCTTCCGCACCGTCTCTCAGGATGAAGTCCTCAAGACCATAAAGTCCATGCCCTTCAAAACCTGCGACCTTGACCCCCTCCCATCTTCTCTCTACCGTGACGGCCTTCCAAAACTTCTACCCTTCATTACCGACATCATCAACGCATCTCTAGAAAACGGCTCCGTCCCCGATATCTTCAAGTCCGCCATCGTCCGTCCTCTCCTCAAAAAACACAACCTCGACCCAAACGAACTCAAGAACTATCGCCCAGTCTCCAATCTCTCTTTCCTGTCCAAGTTTCTTGAGAAGGTTGTTCTCAACCAGCTCAACCTCCATCTCACCGACAACAACCTCCTCAGTCCATTCCAGTCTGCCTATCGCAAACATCACAGCACTGAAACAGCCCTTCTACATATCTTAAACGAGCTGCTTCTCTCCACTGACTCTGGCAACATCTCCCTTCTTACACTACTCGATCTCTCTGCCGCCTTTGACACTATAGACCACTCTATCCTCCTCCACCGACTCCACCACTCCTTCGGCATCACTGACTCTGCTCACTCCTGGTTTCTCTCCTACCTCTCTGACAGACAGCAGTCCGTCACCATCAACGGCGTCTCTTCCAACCCGGTAATGCTCTCATGCGGAGTTCCACAGGGGTCCGTCCTGGGCCCGGTCCTTTTCACACTCTACACCTCTCCTCTGTCCAACATCATCCAGTCTCACCGCATACACCACCACCTCTACGCTGACGACTCACAACTGCAAGACAAAGACAAACTCGACAACACTCAGTCACTACTGACTCGCACGGCTGACTGCTACAAAGACGTGAAAAACTGGATGACAGCAAACAAGCTGAAACTGAACGATGACAAAACGGAAGCCATGCTGGTAGGCACTCGCCAAAAACTCTCCCAGCTCCCTCCCTCTCTCCACCTTCAACTCGATAGCACCCCCATCTCCCTCTCTGACTCGGCCAAGAACCTCGGCGTCATCCTCGATTCCTCTCTGTCCATGACCAACTTCGTCTCCGCCACGACCCAGGCATGCTATTTCCACCTTCGCCGCATCAGTCAGATCAGAAAATACCTCACTACCGAAGCTGCCACCAAACTTGCTGTCTCTCTCATCTTATCTCGCATCGACTATTGCAACTCTCTCCTTTCCGGTCTCCCTCAATCCACCATCTTCACTCTCCAACGCGTCCAGAACAATGCTGCCCGCCTCGTCCTCAGAAAGAAAAAATCCGACCACATCACACCCCTGCTCAAACTCTTTCACTGGCTCCCCATCCCCCAACGCATCCAATACAAAGTTCTGTCTCTCTGCTACAAATCCCTGAACAACTGCGCTCCTGCCTATCTCTCCAACTTACTTCACCCCTACACACCTTCCCGCTCCCTCCGCTCTGCCTCCGACCCTCTCCGCCTCCACATCCCTCGCACCAAACTTAACACTTTCGGTCCCCGCTCCTTCTCCGTCTACGGTCCATCCATCTGGAACACTCTCCCACTCTCTCTCCGTCAGAAACACTCTCTCTCCTCCTTCCAGTCCGCCCTCAAAACTCACCTCTTTCAACAGTTTTAGCACTATATCACCGCACTCCCCACCCCAAGCTGACCGTCGTAATGTATTTCACTGTTTGTGGTACGTGAGTCATTGTCTAAAGCGTGCGCATGCGTGCGCGAGTTGTGAGTGTGCGCTTAGAGTTATAATTATTATAAGATAAGCGCATTATAAATACCGTAATTATTAATTATTATTAGCGTGGGGGAGTGCTTGTTTCCACCACTCGATGCAATGCTGATGCTGTGGAAGTAGTATTAATTCTGGTTTAACCTTTTTCTTTTTTGTTTTTCTTTCTTTTTTTCCGGAAGGGTAAGGGGAGGAGGGGAGTGGAAGTGTCGGTGGGGAGGGTGGGAAGGAATGGAAGGGGGATAGTTAGTGTAATAAATAATAAAGATTAAGTGTACGTGTAAGGTAAATGTTTTGTGTTGCTTGTGCTGAGCTGTAACCTGTCTTGCGGCAAGACGCTAGGGTTCTTTATCTGTCCTCTTCCGCTCTTCTACTCCTAACCTTCATTCTCGTCTATCTCTTAGTCGGGACATTTGGGGGTTCTACTTCTATTCTATCTTTCAATCTAGTCTGTCCCTCCCTAGACGTGACACCACTTAATGTCACACTTTGCCTAGAAACATTTCTGGCTCAATCAGAAAGCTGCTCATTTGCAAATACAGTCATATCACAGACGACGTCTGCGTGAGAATCTCTGGCCTGAAGGAGGATCAACGTAGCCAAAATGCGCGGCATAGTAATGTCAGTCCAGATATCTGTCTGTTGCAACAAAATCAGCACCAATCGACTAAATATGGCAGTAAAATAATAATAATAATAATAATAATAATTACGGTATTTATAATGCGCTTATCTTATAATAATTATAACTCTAAGCGCGCACTCACAACTCGCACACGCATGCGCACGCGTTAGACAATGACTCACGTAACACAAATAGTGAAAATACATTACGACGGTCAGCTTGGGGTGGGGATGTGGTGATATAGTGCTAGAACTGTTGATAGAGGTGAGTTTTGAGGGCGGACAGGAAGGAGGAGAGCGAGTGTTTCTGACGAGAGAGAGTGGGAGAGTGTTCCAGGTGGATGGACCGTATACTGAGAAGGAGCGGGGGCCGAAAGTGCTGAGTTTGGTGCGGGGGATGTGGAGGCGGAGAGGGTCGGAGGCGGAGTGGAGGGAGCGGGGAGGAGTGTAGGGGTGAAGTAGGTTGGAGAGATAGGCAGGAGCGTAGTTGTTCAGGGATTTGTAGCAGAGAGACAGAATCTTGTATTGGATGCGTTGGGGGATGGGGAGCCAGTGAAGGAGCTTGAGCAGGGGAGTGATGTGGTCGGATTTTTTCTTTCTGAGGACGAGGCGGGCAGCGTTGTTCTGGACGCGCTGGAGAGTGAGAGTGGTGGAGTGAGGAAGGCCGGAAAGGATAGAGTTGCAGTAGTCGATGCGAGATAAGATGAGAGAGACAGCGAGTTTGGTGGCAGCTTCGGTAGTGAGGTATTTTCTGATCTGACTGATGCGGCGGAGGTGGAAATAACATGCCTGGGCCGTGGCGGAGACGAAGCTGGTCATGGAAAGAGAGGAATCGAGGATAACGCCAAGGTTCTTGACCGAGTCAGAGAGGGAGATGGGGGTGCTGTCGAGTTGAAGGTGGAGAGAGGGAGGGAGCTAGGAAAGTTTCTGGCGAGTGCCTACCAGCATGGCTTCCATTTTGTCGTCGTTCAGTTTGAGCTTGTTTGCTGTCATCCAGTTTTTCACGTCTTCATAGCAGTCAGCCGTGCGAGTCAGTAGTGTCTGAGTGTTGTCGAGTATGTCTTTGTCTAGTAGTTGTGAGTCGTCAGCGTAGAGGTGGTGGTGTATGTGGTGAGACTGGATGATGTTGGACAGGGGAGAGGTGTAGAGTGTGAAAAGGACCCCTGTGGAACGCCGCAGGAGAGCGTGACTGGGTTGGAGGAGACGCCGTCGATGGTCACGGACTGCTGTCTGTCGGAGAGGTAGGAGAGAAACCAGAAGTGAGCAGAGTCAGTGATGCCAAAGGAGTGGTGAAGGCGGTGGAGGAGGATAGAGTGGTCTATGGTGTCGAAGGCGGCAGAGAGATCGAGTAGCGTAAGAAGGGAGATGTTGCCCGAGTCAGTGGAGAGAAGCAGGTCGTTAAGGATATGTAGAAGGGCTGTTTCAGTGCTGTGATGTTTGCGATAGGCAGACTGGAAGGGACTGAGGAGGTTGTTGTCGACGAGGTGGAGGTTGAGTTGGTTGAGGACAACCTTCTCAAGAAGCTTGGACAGGAAAGAGAGATTGGAGACTGGGCGGTAGTTCTTGAGTTCGTTTGGGTCGAGGTTGTGTTTTTTTTAGGAGAGGACGGACGATGGCGTACTTGAAGATATCGGGGACGGAGCCATCCAAATAGATAACAAGCCTCACACTTTGTATCCTGTTAAACTAGTTCACATGTCATTATCCATGCATGATTATGACAAGATTGTGAAAAAGAAACACCAAAACAAACAAACAAATAACATCGTGAGACGGGCTACACGAACAAGACGGGGTACAGTTAAACCTAAGCCCTAAAACAAATCTCTGTACCCAGCTGTCCCTGGCATAATCCGATCACTAGATGACCTGAGGCCGCAAGCCGGGAGCGGCCACTGGGGATATGATACTGGGTACGGTGAAAAAGCTGGGTGGAATGCAGGTAACGCTGGCACAGGTAGTCCGTGTGGAGTCACCTGCGGCCAGAAGCCGGCAGAGGGGCTTACCTAGTTGCCGTGAAAACACGAAGCAAAGGGATCCGGTCCAGCTTCTATACGGTGGTAAAGGAGCGGCTGGGAGAAAGTGAAGTTGGTGGCAAAAGCAGCACCCGACCCGCCCTGTTTGGCACCTGTGAGTTCACAGGCAGGCAGCGCACTCTGTCCCTCGTAAGACTGGATGCCAACAGCTGTAGTAGCTTGAGGTCCACCAGAGGCTGAGGGACCAATGTCACTGGTATTGTTACTGTTATTGGGAGGTAAGAATAGCGTATTGTGGGCTGTCTCCCAACGGCGGACAGGAAAAGTCTGTGAGGGTTGGCGCATGGTACCGTCTGAATTCTGAGTGGGATGGTCAGGTCCTGGTCTCCGGCCCTCAGAAGAATTTACTACCTGAGTACGATCACTGTCCGATCATATTTTGTCAAAATCACATGAGCTCATTACTTGGCGCGGTGGTCGCGAGGCTGTTGTGTGTCAGATTCCCTGTGATCTCTGGCCTGAAGGAGGAACTGTTTGACCAGACGGAGCAGGACACCAGCACCACGCTCATTGACATGAAGTCTGTCGTTTTTGAAAAGTGATGTAACCACTGCGCCTGCTTGCGTGTAAACGCCAGTCTCTTGGAGAAAGTGCACCTTCTCTTGGCGGCAGAGTTTTGCCAGACGTTCATTAATGGTGCACACTTTCTGCAGGGGGCACCGGCCTTGCGGAAGGACGGAGGTGAAGGCGACAGATGCTGACGGGAAGGCACGGCGGACTGCTACTGTCAAACTCTGGTAGTCCCTCAGTATGACGTCAATGTCATGGCCTGAGGCGCAGTCATTCGTACCAGCGTGGACCACTACATGTCCAATGTCAGCACGTGGTTCACAATGACTAAGGACCACTGCCAGCTGTCCAACTGTCACCCCTCGCAGGGTTCAAACGCAGGTGGCCCCGCTGGGATCCAGCCTCCGGCGATCTGCCCGCTGTAAGTTAGAGTCACCAATCAGTAGTCCCGCTATCCTGGCTTTAGCCGGTAGTCGCTCAGTGAACGGGACATTATCCTGCGGTGGCTGACGACTTATGGGATTAGCCGACACCCCTTCGGTCCCGGTCCCGCTACTGCTATTCCCCCCAGGGCTGATTGGAGGCGTGGACTGACCAGATTTCAATACTTGAAGTAGGGACGGAGGAGTGATGCATGACTTGGGTGCTTATGGTGAGGGCTTTGTCAGTGTGCGGGGTCAGTTTGAGTGGGCGCGGTGGGGAAAGTGACCGACACAAAGTATCAAACTGAACTTTAAGTTCCGCGACTTCAGCACTCTGAGTGTCCTTGGTTTTAGCTAGCTTGTTCAGTGTTTCGTGTTCTTTGATAAGTTTCTCACGGTCCTTGGTCAGTTGTTCAAGAGCTGCGTGGTGCGACTGTTCAGTCGCTGTTAAACGCTTTTCTTCGGCTAACGTGCCATGTTCTACCATGACCTCAGTGTCCCTGATGGCAGTATCAAGAACGGTTTGCTTTTCTTGAAGTGTTGCATATTGCCCTTTGATAGTAGCCAGCTCACTTTTCACAGACAACAGCTCTGTTTGTAGTTCTCTTATTGACTCTGTGGCGGCTGCTAGTTGGCTCTGCATGTCTTCCAACTGGCTAGATAAGGTAGTTGAAGTGGTATTCTCATTGCTGTCGTTTTTGCTGGTGGGAAGATCCGCTTGATCGTTGACGCGCTGGGTACTATTGGTATCTGAGTGCACACATGCCTTAGGCGTGCTGGTCAAGGTGACGTCATATGGGATTTCGGCAGTGTAGCAAGGGACGGGTCATGGGACATGGCTTCAGTGTCTGTTACATCATTAGGGGTGCCCGAGGCAGGCCAGGCTTTGCCGTCAGTCTCGGCATCAGTTGAGGTCGCCGCTGACGACATGGGTCTGGATGAATGTGATGGAGTCTCTATAGGTACAGTAGAGGCTGACTCGCAGAGGAGTGGTTGAATCGGTTCATCAGGATTCTGGGTAGGCGGGGACACGCTGTCAGTCATAATGGAGGGGGCGGGAGGCAGCGCGAGTAGGGAAGAGGGGGAGAAGAGAGGTAGCGATTTGGAATCAAGATTGGAGCGAAACTGCTCTACGACGTCCTTCATGTTTTCAAATTCCTTGAAGATTCACCTCTCGCATCCCTTGCCTTGGGCTCTGATAAGGCATATAGTGTAGAATACAGTTATTGTGACTGGACAGCCTGTTTTTGACGGTCCCTGTTTAATCAACAGTAGAGTTCTCTGTAGCGACTCGGGGTAGAGAGGGTAGATAGAGGACACTCGACACTCTGCCTTCTCCACCTTGCCCTCCCGACACCCCCTTTTCCGGCAACCCCCCTCTCGTCCTTCCGCCCCGTCTCTCAGGACGAAGTCCTCAAGACCATAATGTCCATGCCTCTCAAAACCTGCGAACTAGACCCCCTCCCAGCTATTCTATACCGAGACGGCCTTCCAAAACTTCTGCCCTTCATTACCGACATCATCAACACATCTCTAGAGAACGGTTCCGTTCCTGATATCTTCAAGTCCGCCATCGTCCGTCCTCTCCTCAAAAAACACAACCTCGACCCAAACGAAAACTATCGCCCAGTCTCCAATCTCTCTTTCCTGTCTAAGCTTCTTGAGAAGGTTGTTCTCAACCAGCTCTTCCCCCACCTCGCCGACAACAACCTCCTCAGTCACTTCCATTCTGCCTATCGCAAACATCACAGCACTGAAACAGCCCTTCTACATATCTTAAACGACCTGCTTCTCTCCGCCGACTCGGGCAACATCTCCCTTCTTACGCTACTCGATCTCTCTGCCGCCTTCGACACTATAGACCACTCTATCCTCCTCCACCGCCTTCACCACTCCTTTGGCATCTCTGACTCTGCTCACTCCTGGTTTCTCTCCTACCTCTCCGACAGACAGCAGTCCGTCACCATCGACGGCGTCTCCTCCAACCCAGTCACGCTCTCCTGCGGCGTTCCACAGGGGTCCGTTCTGGGCCCGGTCCTTTTCACACTCTACACCTCTCCCCTGTCCAACATCATCCAGTCTCACCACATACACCACGACCTCTATGCTGACGACTCACAACTACTAGACAAAGACAAACTCGACAACACTCAGTTACTACTGACTCGCACGGCTGACTGATACGAAGACGTTAAAAACGAAGATGACAGCAAACAAGCTTAAACTGAACGACGACAAAACGGAAGCCATGCTGGTAGGCACTCGCCAGAAACTTTCCCAGCTCCCTCCCTATCTCCACCTTCAATTCGACAGCACCCCCATCTCTGTCTCTGACTCGGCCAAAAACCTCGGCGTTATCCTCGATTCCTCTCTTTCCATGACCAGCTTCGTCTCCGCCACGGCCCAGGCATGCTACTTCCACCTCCGACGCATCAGTCAGATCAGAAAATACCTCACTACCGAAGCTGCCACCAAACTTGCTGTCTCTCTCATAATATCTCGTATCGACTACTGCAACTCTCTCCTTTCCGGCCTTCCTCACTC
>BTPG01000002.1:300614884-300639884 GCA_036245525.1 Semisulcospira habei
AAATCTGAAGAAGAATAGCATAAGCAGCAAAATGACATCACTATAAGCTTGACGTCATGGTATCGCTAGTCTCACGACGCCGTGTACACAGTGACGAAACTGATGTTTCACGTCACTCATCCGAAAGGCACGCAGCCTCTTCCAGAGCTGACTGTTTTGTTCCACACAGCCTCTTCCAGGGCTGACAAACAGATGGAAGCACATAATGGATACAAAACTTGCAAAAATGAATTAATTATTATTCAAAAGGCTTAAGCGGTACAACTCTTGATAACAAACTCATCCAATATTTTTCTCTGAACTAGCTATATCCAAAATTTCAAGTAAATTTGACAAAAATTACGGACTCTAATCTAGGTCAACCGACTTTCTTTAATATTTAAACAGTCTTTTATGTCTTCATGGAGACATCCGGTTACAATATACGCGGAGGCTCTCTTAGCCACCCTCTAAAGAAGGTATTTCGCCAAGTTTCAAGCTTGTGCGTACAGCAATATCGGAGATTCTCGTGTTTACATACATACGCACACACACACACACACACACACACACACACACACACACATACACGCACACACACACACACGCACACACACAAACACACATGCACACACACACACATGCACACACACACACACACACACATCACACACACACACACACACTCACACACACACACACACACACACACACACACACACAGATTAGGCCTGCCCGCCTTTGGCATCATGGACATGCTATTGAACTTGCACCACCGCGACCATCCTTAAAAGTCCCTTCTATAAATAGAAGGGACTTTAAAACAAAAACAACGGGATGAACCATAACCCACAAAGTCCTTTATATATGAGAACTGTTCTCGCTGTCAAGGGTCTCTACCTTTTATCTTTGACCTGATTCTGATGTTGAATTGTCTCCTATTCAAAACGTCTCGCAGATCTGCCAATGCGTCAGTGAGTTCTGTAAGGGGGGCAGGACATACGCGTCATTGATTTGTCAAATGTTATTTGTCATGACGTATTTGTTAGTTTTTACGTAATTTTATATGTTACGTTATATGAGTTTCACTTCGCTTCATATAGGCTTGAGAAAATGGTAACAAAACTAGAACTTCACGGTACAATTACAGTCTTGCTATAATTTGTGTCAAAACAGGTTGACATTACCTAGCTACATGATATACTAAGTACACGGGTCACCTGCATGCTCTTCTGAAAGCGCGTCAATGTGTGTGTGCGTGTTAGTGCGTGCGTGCGCGCGCGCTCCAAACATCTCCAAGAGGCCTAGATCCTCATGCGGCTGAAGGCACATGAGGATCTATTCCTCCTGGAGATTCGCGCATGTTTGTATGTGTGTGTGTGTGTGTGTGTGTGTGAGAGAGAGAGAGAGAGAGAGAGAGAGAGAGAGAGAGAGAGAGAGAGAGAGAGAGAGAGAGAGAGAGAGAGAGAGAGAGAGAGAGAGAGAGAGAGAGAGAGAGACCCGCGCGCGATAGAGAATGACGTCATATTTAGAGTATTATGTCAGTGCGTGGTGTTGGAGTTGCCTCTTTTACGTCACCGCCACTGTCTGACTTTCACTAGAAGTCAAGGTTTTTGCGTGTTTTAATTCTTTTCTGAAAATAATTAATTTTTACTAAAGACGTTGAAAGGATACAAAGCTGGCTAACGAACTCATCCAATGTCATTATCCAAACTAGCTATATGTAAAAGTTCAAGTAAATGACAAAAACTACGGACTCTAATCTGGGTCAACCGACTTCCTATAAACTGTTGTTTATGTCTTCAATTACAATATGCTTGGAGTCTCTCTGAGCCACCCATTTAAGAAAGTATTTCGCCAAGTTTCGAGCTTGTGTGTACAGAAATATCGGAGATTCTCTTGTTTACATACATACGCACACACATACATACATGCGCACATACATACATACATACATACATACATACATACATACATACGCACATACAGGGCTTTGCAGCAGCGCGGTTAGCGTAACTAGACATGGCGTAATTTTTATCTTGTTACTTCAATTGTTAGAGGTTTAGCCTGCCCACCTTTGACATCCGGGACATGTTATTAAATTCGCGCCACCGCGACCTGTCCTAAAAAGTCCCTACTATAAATAGAAGGGACTTAAAAAGAAGAAGCAAAAATCAAACCAAAAACAAACAAACAAAACAACCAAAAACAACATATAAACATAAAAAGAACAACAAACAAACAAACAACCCAAACCAACCAAAAAAAACCCAACAACAACAACAAAAACAACAACAACCAAGCAACTAAAAAACACCCTGACTTATATGTTGTTCTATTATTTTACGATCTAGAGCCGTGAGGTCCAAAATTACAGACCGGCACACATTTCAGGATTATTTGTATAACCCGAATCTGATTTCCGTTTTAGTGTCAAACCTGTTACCAAACGATGTCAAAGAATAAGAATCGTTTTTGAAATCCTTTTATCACTTTCCAGTAATAATAATAAATAATAATAATAAATAATAATAATTACGGTATTTATAATGCGCTTATCTTATAATAATTATAACTGTAAGCGCGCACTCACAACTCACGCACGCATGTGCACGCTTTTAACAATGACTCGCATACCACACATACGTTACGACAGTCAGCTGGGGGTGGAGTGTGTGGTGGCGTTAGTGTTAGAACTGTTGAAAGAGGTGAGATTTGAGGGCGGACTGGAAGGAGGAGGGAGAGGGCTTCTGACGGAGAGAGAGAGAGTGGGAGAGTGTTCCAGGTGGATGGGTCGCAGACAGAGAAGGAGCGGGGGCCGAAAGTGCTGAGTTTGGTGCGGGGGATGTGGAGGCGGACAGGGTCGGAGGCGGAGCGGAGAGAGCGGGAAGGAATGTAGGGGTGAAGTAAGTTTTAGAGATAGGCAGGAGCGTAGTTGTTAAGGGATTTGTAGCAGAGAGACAGGATCTTGTACTGAATGCGTTGGGAGGTGGGAGCCAGTGAAGAAGTTTGAGCAGGTGAGTGGTGTGGTCGGATTTCTTATTTCTGAGGACGAGGCGGGCAGCATTGTTCCGGACGCGCTGCAGAGTGAAAGTGGTGGAGTGAGGAAGGCCGGAAAGGAGAGAGTTGCAATAGTCGATGCGGGATAAAATGAGAGAGACATCAAGTTTGGTGACAACTTCAGTGGTGAGGTATTTTCTGATCTGACTGATGCGACGGAGGTGGAAATAGCATGCCCGGGCCGTGGCAGAGACAAAGATGGTCATGGGAGGAGAGGAATCGAGGATAACGCCGAGGTTCTTGGCCGAGTCAGAGAGGGGGATGGGGGTGCTGTCGAGTTGAAGATGGAGAGAGGGAGGAAGCTGGGAAAGTTTCGGGCGAGTGCCTACCAGCATGGCTTAATTCGGGCGGGCAGTCGGGGGTTCTTTCTCCGGGTATTCCGGTTCCTCCACCCCCCCCCCCACTCCCCACACTTTGGTACCGGTTTCAGGCCACTTTACAAAAAAAAAAATTTCAAATACAAACAATAAAAAATCTCTGTAACTTCAGTAGCTGAACTGGACCTTCGTCTGTCTTGTACTGTGTTTGTCTTAAATGGCGTAAATCCGTGTTTGTTACGTGAGCGTGCGTGTTGGGTTTCAGTTCGCGGCGCTTTGAGTCGATTTGCCCCCAAAAATTGAGAAAAAGCGCCTATATAATAACGGTATTATTATTATTATTATTATTATTATTATTATTATGGCTTCCGTTTTGTCGTCATTCAGTTTACGTTTGTTTGCTGTCATCCAGTTTTTCACGTCTTTGTAGCAGTCAGTCGTGCGAGTCAGGAGTGACTGAATGTTGTCGGGTTTGTCTTTGTCTAGTAGTTGTGAGTCGTCAGCGTAGAGGCGGTGCTGTATGTGATGAGACTGGATGATGTTGGGCAGAGGAGAGGTGTAGAGTGTGAAAAGGACCGGATCCAGGACGGACCCTTGCGGAACTCCGCAGGAGAGCCTGACTGGGTGAGAAGAGACGCCGTCGATGATGACGGACTGCTGTCTGTCGGAGAGGTAGGAGAGAAACCAGGAGTGAGCAGAGTCAGTAATGCTGAAGGAGTGGTGAAGGCGGTGGAGGAGGATAGAGTGATTTATAGTGTCGAAGGCGGCAGAGAGATCGAGTAGTGCAAGAAGGGAGATGTTGCCCGAGTCAGTTGAGAGGAGAAGATCGTTCAGGATAATTAGAAGGGCTGTTTCAGTGCTGTGGTGTTTGCGATATGTAGACTGAAAGGGACTGAGGATATTGTTGACGGCGAGGTGGAGGTTAAGCTGGTTGAGAACGACCTTTTCAAGTAGCCTGGACAGAAAAGAGAGATTGGAGACTGGGCGATAGTTTTTTTTAGTTCATTTGGGTCGAGGTTGTGTTTTTTGAGGAGAGGACGAACGATGGCGGACTTGAAGATATGAAGATAATAATGCGAAGTTAACCCTTTGCGTGTCCTGTAGGAATCATCGCGACTTAAACCGCTACCGACACGCAGCTAACTCATTCAACCCCAAGCTCGTATTTCCCAAATTTTGGATGCGTCATCTAATGACTATGCACCAGTCGCAGGAGATGGATCGACCATGATATTTCAAGACAGTGCCAGATTAGCTTGGCGCCGTTAGACGCCAAGCTAATCTGGCACTACCCTTGAATCATCATGGTCGATCCATCTCCTGCTGTAGTGCGTCAGGGCTGAATGGGTTAAACAAAATGCAAATCAAATATTGTGCAGTTAGTAGTGTATGGCTAGCATTACAGTCACCGCGTCCTCTACCACTTTCGTCCATTTACAAATCAATACTGACATCGACTTCGGTCACAGCACAAACGCCGCTAATAGCAAATTCACGGGCCGGTGATAACGAGGGAAAATTGTACTATCTCCTTTACGACGTTTCATAATCAAATCGAGGGAGATGATGGTTCGGTGACAAAGCTTTTGACTTTCGTCCGAAAGGTCGCGGGTTCGATTCCAGCTGGGATAAAAATTTGTTCAGACCAGTATTCGGCGTCCCTCTTTGGAATCACCTTCGTGGTGGACAAAAGACGTTAAGACCTAAGCGTTTAATGGGAAATTTTAGACCAGTTATGCTGGCTTGTTATTTTTGCGGAAGAGTATAACGAGAATAACAAATATTGCTGTAATCCAGAACAAAATGGTGACTGCCAAGCGGGTATAATGCAAAGAAAATTACGAACTGAGACAGAAACACGCTTAGAAAGCACACCAGCACACATAATGTGGAAAACGTACTTTTAGCTGTGGTAATGTCCTGGGTAGTTATGACGAAGTCGCGTTTGGAATTGTGTGTGACCGTCTTCCTTTCTAACGCTGGACTGGTAACCCGTGCTAATACCATTCCAGTTTAAAGCTGCACAACGTAGAAAGTACTTTGATCACATATTGGTATTGGTACAAGCCTGTACTGTTTACGCCAATCCGCCGTGAGATAGCCTCGACGTTGAATCCTAATGACTAACTAACCACGCCAATCGACAATCTGCGTCAACGTGTTATGCCATCGGTAAATCACTGCGCACTGTCAAATCCTCTTTATATAGTTCGCTGAGGCACAATGCAGAAAAGCCACAAACACAAATCCTTGGAAACCACTGGCTGTAACTTCTTCATTCTGTTCGAGTCAGCCGGCTCAGGCATTGTCAGGTTAGCGCATGTCGAGAACGCTGTGCGCGTTTTAGAGATGTAGACAAAACTGTACGGGAACTGTATCTGCAAATGGCATCGATCTATATGGAGTCATAGATTCTCATTGGCCGCCCGCAGGAAAGGATGTCCTTCTACGAGGCATAGATCCTCATGAGCCCCCGCATATCGCGGGGACCCATGTGAATCTATGCATCTTGCTGGCTAATTTATACTTTCCTTATTTTAATTTCACCTGTAGATTGCACGCCTGCGATGGCTGAACTAATGTCTGGCACGATCAGTCGTGATGTCAAAATTAGCGCAATGTGAGCTTGAACCATGAGTGTGTGTGTGTGTGTAGGGGGGTGAGGAGGGCTTATGAGGATCTATGCCTCTTCCTGAGGCTGCATCTGCTCAGGAAGTTTTTATCTGCGATAGTGACAATGGCTCGCGCTTGCTATGCTGCCAGACCGTGGCCGAAGCCGCTTTCTGGTCTGATGCTGTGTCACGTGCAAACTAGTTCCTAGTAAGAGAGAGTACATTCTGCACAAGCCACTACGCAAGGTAGCTCCATCTAGCGTACATCCTGTGCAAGCCTTTACGCAAGGTGCTCCGTAATGAGTTAACATCCTGCAGACGTCACTATGCAAGATGCTCCCCGTGTAACGGAACACCTTGCGCAGTGGCTTGCGCAAGGTTTAAGGTCACTAATATAACTAAAACCAGAAGCCTAGGCACTAGGGACCGGTTGCATGAGCAATCGAACTGTGTCCTGCGCCAGCCACTAAGCAAGGTGCTCCTCGCGCTACAGTGGCTGGCTGGCGCAGGACTATGCTCACTTGTGCAGCTGGCAATAGCGAATCACCTTGCTTAGTGGCTGGCGCAGGACTAAGCTCACGCAACTGACCCATGGTCAGCCATGCGGGTATTGCGGACAGTCGTGACTTTTCCTTTAGTATGCCAAGTGAATGAATTTTAGAGACGTATACATTTGACCGTTTCGTGTAAATTTACCCTTTCATGCATTCATTGTCGAAAAAGTGTTACAAACTTGTAAATTATAGGACAAGAAAATAATTTTATAAGTTTGGAGAATATGACGTAGATACGAATCTCAAGTATCAAAATTAAACGAGGAAAGGCCTTTAAAGTGTAGGACTAAAGTCTTACGCACTTGAAACAGAACAATGGCCGCATGCTAATCATTTATAAAAATGTGCGTTACAAGTATTCGGTGAGTTTTGACCATGGTCCAAATTCACAACTGTCCCAGCGCGCACAACGTAGTCACTGATATTTAGAGAACGACATGTTTTTGGAGAAGAAACTGTCATAAGATTTTGACCCTCCACCCCCCCCCCCCCCACCCATCCACCCCATCCCTCCCACCCACCCCCCCTCACTTTCTTATGAAACTTTTTTTTTTTCTATGTCACTCTACGATATGCTGGAAGTGCACTTTTCAGCTCAGGCAATACAAATGCGGGCGGGCTGATTCATCTTGATTTGCCCGCCCTGCGTGCGTTTTCGTGTAACACATTAATACAGTTCTTCGAGTGAACGCGCGATCGCCTGTATAGAGCATTGGTACATGTACATCAAACGGTTTTCTTCGAGTGGACCCTCGCCCGCCGAGGGTCCACTCGACGAAAACCGTAACACTGTATTATAGCAACGTAGCAGGCGCCTCTGCTTTGTAACACTCTCACAAGAACTCTGTTATCTCAAAGATCTCGTAGTAGGCGCCTCTGCTTTGCAACACTCTCCCAAGAACTCTGTTATCTCAAAGATCTGGTTTCAGTGTCTTTGAAACCAGAGGCAAAGTGCTTTCTTCAGTGCACTTTGACAGAACGGATCAATACATCCAGGATGTGAATGACCGACGATTAACAGGAAATGATCTTATCTGAATGCCCGCAGTATCTATTTGATCGGTTCCAGAGAATCCAAAATTCAGCCGCACGTCTGGTCATGAAAGTAAAAAAAAAGTCAGACCATGTCTCCCCCATCCTGCACGCTCTCCACTGGTTGCCAGTGAAAGAGAGAGTTAGACACAAAGTCTTGTCCATTTGTCATGTTTCCCTTTCTGGCACAGGACCCACTTATCTCTCAGAGCTCCTTCACTGTTATATCCCTTCCAGGCAGCTGCGCAGTTCGTCTGACAATAAATGCTTCGGATTCCTACAGTAAGGACTGAAGGATTTGGGCAGAGATCTTTTTCTTACCAGGGTCACTCAGTCTGGAATGATCTTCCTAAATCCTTGAGACACAGCGAGTGTAGTGCCAGTTTTAAACACAGTCTTAAAACCAATCTTTTCACATTATCAGTGTTCATGTATTTAGTCATTTTCTGTTTTGTGTAATTGTACATGTGGTTTTGTTTTTTTGACTTTTTGTGTAATATTTTTCTTGTTCATATGTACGGCGCCTAGAGCATTTTACCATGTATAGGCCTTTGTAAATCATCTGTATTATTATTATTATTAAATTACCTGGTCACAAAAGTATCATCATTCACAAGCACTATTTCATTTGCTCATGTCATTGCCCTTTTGTGGGCAGTTCCTTTGCACCTCGTTGTTATTCTCTATCCAGCTTACAGATGCCAATAAAATCTCAGAAAAAAAACTTACACAATCAACAATCAAGTCAACACACAACAGTAGCAAGGAAGAAAAAAAATTATAGTAATAAAGTAGCGATTTCTGTATGTGATTAACAGTTAGATACTACCCCCAGGGTATATATATCTGGTCGCTGTCTCAGGATTTTGTTTTACATCAGTTTTCAAAATCGTTAACTTTAATTAATTTTTGTTTTCCGTTAGCGAATCTTAAGTGAACACAGGAAATAACGCTGTCACAGAACACTTCAACTAGCTATAGAGTGAATCTTTACAATAATGCAGGAAACAAGATAGGTAGTCGTTAACACATTTTGCCCCAGGACCGAAATCACAAAATTTTGAAGTTGCCCTCTGAAGGACTGTATTACAATTTTGGAGACAGGTCGAGCATGATAGTTCTAGGGTGGTGCCAGAATAGCTTGGCGCCTATAGGCGCCAAGCTATTCTGGCACTACCCTTGAACTATCATACTCGATCCATGTCTTGCTGTGGTGTGTCGGGGCTGAATGAGCTAAGTATACTATACTGACCACAGGCGGGGTAGAGATGCGTTTTCACGATGTGTATCAATGTACAATATTTACTTCTTCTAGTCAATGGCGACGTAAAACAAGACTTGTTTTACAGTGACGTGAATAGCGCTTCTGGCGGAAGCAATAAACACTGTGCATAGACACACATTGTGAAAAGGCATTTCTCTACTCCAGCCTATGAAACTGATGATCTTTTCTAGAGAGTTCCATAAGCAGTACAGATAGAACGCTACCACATCATTTGTTAGCCACACTGTAACCGGTCACTGAGGACGACTGATTACACGTTGCCATACGTTGGATAATGGATAAACCTTTCACCTCACCCTGGTCGTCTCCCTCGATCCTCGAGAGACACAACTAATGACTGACTAATGAATTGTCTCATGAACTGACATGTAAAAGCACAGGCACGAGATGATCGTTGCACCGTTGCTCACTTATTTTCTAGTACCCGTGTTAGGTGAGCAACGGCGCAACGGTCATCCCGTGTCTGTGTAAAACAAAAGGACCTGTTTTTGCGATTGTCTATGATTTTGGACCTTGCGCCCTCGAGCCGTAAGGTCCAAAATTGCAGACCAGCGCACAATACGATCTCTGCCAGTGGAGGCAGATTGTGTTTTTGAAATCTCTGCAAATTCAACGTCGACGATCCCGGCGGGGTATCAAAGAAACATGGATACAAAGTGGTGTCAGCGGGAGGCATAGAACCTCATGAGCACCCGCAATTGCGGGGGCTCATGGGGATCTATGCCTCTTGCATTTGGGTGGTGTTGGATTTTCATCGGCACTGAAGGGGTTAACCATATACTGTGTTATTACAGTAATTCTGATTCTGACTGAACAAACCAGTGCTAACGATCTTGAGGTAATGATTTATGAGGCAAAAAGTAAGGACATTTGGTTCACAGAGATGATAATTATCCCCGCCCCGTCGTTTGAGGCATCTTATAGCAAGGCGCAGGATCACAGAGGACAATTTATGACAAGGCATATGAGATTAAGAACAAACATGTCATGTCCTGACTACGTGCTGTTAAAAGTACATGTATAGTCAGAATTCATTGCCGAAGCCATGGCATCATTCCAGTCATTTTGTAATTTCAAAATCACCAGTGTCGTTGCAGACAGTTAGCTCATTCAGCCCCGACACACCACGGCAAGTCATGGATCAAGCATGATAGTTCAAGGCTGGTGCCAGAATAGCTTGGCGCCCATAAGCGCCAAGCTATTCTGGCACCACCCTTGAACTATCATGCTCGATCTGTCTCTAGAATTGCAATACAGTACTTCAGAGGGCAACTTCAGAATTTGACATATATTATCAGTGAACATTATCGGCGCTTGCGTGCACAAGGGGTTAACTGATTTAACCCCAATGCCCTACAGTAGGAGGTGTGTGTGTGTGTGTGCGTGTGTGCGTGTGTGTGTGTCTGTGTGTGTGTGTGTGTGTGTGAGTGTGTGTGCGCGCGCGCGCGCATGATAGTGCTTTTGTGTTTCTATAACGGCTAATTAACCTAATTCTGACTTCATATTTTTTGCCTTTTCGTTTCTTTCATACGTTGCGGCAAGTTGAAAAGTGTCAGTAACCTATACTGCTATATTTTCCCTCCATTAGTAAACACGAGGTATGATCAGAAAGTAATGCTAGTTGGGCCTCCATTTCTAAACTAGTAAAGTCACATAAATAAAATTAGTATCAAAACAAATTTCAGCTTTTGCCCTCTATTCGTTCACAATATGGAGCTGGTATCTTTAGCCACGCTGCTGTGTGACGTCATTGAAAAAGAGATGTAAACAGCTGTGCTTGAAAACAATGTACTCTCAAAGATAATACTTGTATTTCTACATTTTTAAAAGAGTGAAACTTCGATACCGTCCTGTCAAAATTCCAAACAAATTTGAAAGTTGTTTGATATGGTATTTATGTACTGTCTGGCGCTAACTGCAAGTGGATTGTGCAATTTAACTATGAAAGAGGGGACTTTGAAGACGAGTATCGGTCTGACTGTTAAATTTCAGCTGGGAACAAGCAAAGTTTGCTCTTTATTTACACATTGATAGGAAAATATGCGTACATTTCATTTTGAGAAATATCTTAAAATTTCGATCTTTCTCTTGGAATAGTTCAAAGTATAGTGCGCGATGACCTTGACCTCCAAAACTGCAATAAGGATATCCCATTTCTTGACAAAGGCTCATATGCAACAAAACGTTGATTGCCTAGCTTAACAACTCAAAACGTTTAGTATAAATGCCATCTAACGACCGTGTGATGTCATCACTGAAGACGATACTTGCTTGTCCTTTAACGATGTCCGCAGCAAACAGTCCAGTCAGGAGTGGTTGGCCTCTGATGAGAGGCTAGGGGCACTTCGACAGATTTGCAAAAATTGACGGCAACATTTTCTCTAACTTTTAAAACTTAGAGGTCCATGTCATTGTTCATATTTAACTCATTCTATCCCAACACCGAAATCCCCAAATTTTGCCGTTGTCCTCTGAAGACTGCATTGCAGTGCAGGACACAGATCGACCATGATAGTTCAAGGGTGATGCCAGAATAGCTTGGCGCCCATAGGCGCCAAGCTATTCTGGCATCACCCGTGAACTATCATGGTCGATCCTTATCTTGCTGTGGTGTGTCTGGGGTAGAAGGAGTTAAACATTGGAGCACACAGTCAATGTGTCAAGGGACCAAAATTAAAATTCAGAATTAAGTGTAAGATTAAGAAGTAAGTGCAGCTAAAGTTACTAGCGAAATCATGGAATGAGGAAATGTATATTCACAGACTGCGAGTAAGTCATGGGGAGTAGAGACGGGGAGCGGTCGTGCCTGCACGTACGCCTCCTAACCTATTTAGCGGGAAAAGTTGGTTAGTACTTTATGCTGATACTGACGAGGAAGTGAGTACGTGCGGAAATGAAGGTACCTAGACTAATTAGCGGAGAAAGTGGGTCAGTGGTGGCTTTCTACTGATGAGAGGAAGTGTGTACGTGCGGAAATGAAGGTACCTAGACTAATTAGCGGAGAAAGTGGGTCAGTGGTGGCTTTCTACTGATGAGAGGAAGTGTGTACGTGCGGAAATGAAGGTACCTAGACTAATTAGCGGGGAAAGTTGTTTAGTACTTTATGCTGAGACTGACGAGGAAGTGAGTACGTGCGGAAATGAAGGTACCTAGACTAATTAGCGATGAAAGTGGGTCAGTGGTGGCTTTCTACTGATGAGAGGAAGTGTGTACGTGCGGAAGTGAAGGGACCTCACCTATTTAGTGGGGGAAAGGGGGTCAGTACGGCGGGACGAGTCCGAAATAGCTCAGGGGGTTAAGCGTCGGAGCAGGCGAGCGAAGGGAATCGCCGGGTGGTGGGTTCGAATCCCCGTCCCGGCCCCGGTAGCTGGACTCGCAATCCAGGGGGCGGTCCGTGGCGCAGTGGTTAAGGCGCCTGCCACCAATGCCAAGGGTGCGAGGTTCGATAACGGGTTCCGGCGTTGGACTTTTCTCCTCTGGTAAGTGTCACCGTTAATTCGGGCGGACCGTCGGGGGTTCTTTCTCCGGGTACTCCGGTTCTTCCACCCCCCCCCCACCCCCCACACTTTGGTACCGATCTCAGGCCACTTTACAAATTTCAAATACAAGCGATCAAAAATCTCTGTAACTTCAGTAGCTGACTGGCCCTTCGTTTGTCTTGTACTGTGTTTGTCTTAAATGGCGTAAATCCGTGTCTGTTTCGTGAGTGTGTGTGTTGGGTTTCAGGCGCGGCGCTTTGAGTCGATTTCCCCAAAATTGAAAAAAAGCGCCTATATAATAACGGTATTATTATTATTATTATTATTATTATTAAAAGTACTATATAATAACGGTATTATTATTATTATTATTATTATTATTAAAAGGCGGATTTGTTCAATAGCATGTCCGTTGAAAGGTCCTGGTAAATCAAAGTGGTACAGTTGGAGCGCGCCTGACTTGATCAGTGTTCAGGTCGTACTCCATAGGCAATAGATTTCCCTGTCCCCCATAACCCGCCCGTCAGGGCCGTCCATTATCACTTCGGTGCCGTGGACGTTAAACCCGGAACTAATCAATCAGTCACTCAGTTACCGGTTACCGCGGTTACCGGCTGATTCTGTAATAAACGAATATACTCAGTAGTGTCTGAGGGAAATTCCTGAATTTGGAAAGAAATAGTCAGTTGACAATATAATTACATTCATGTTGTGATACAGGTGTTAGATTGAACTGGATGCATGGATCGGATGTGAAATGCATGTTTAGTACGTTTTATATAGTTCTTGAAGTTAGTTGAAATTGATGTAGAGATGTGAATGAATATTCATGGCATCGCGTAAGAATACAGAATGAGAAAGGGGAGAGACTTGTGTATATATACGGGGTGGAGCGTGGGAAGAGGAGAACACTAAAAGACTTGGAGACTTGGCGCTGAGAGAGAGAGAGAGAGAGAGAGAGAGAGAGAGAGAGAGAGAGAGAGAGAGAGAGAGAGAGAGAGAGAGAGAGAGAGAGAGAGAGAGAGAGAGAGAGAGAGAGAGAGAGAGAGAGAGAGAGAGAGAGAGAGAGAGAGAGAGAGAGAGAGAGAGAGAGAGAGAGAGAGAGAAGAAAAGACAAGGTCTGAGAGAAGAGAGGAGGAGGGGCCGAGAATGATGGAAAGTACTGTGAACTTGTGTGCTGGAACATAACCTGTTCGATACGCGCGGAAGATGATCACATCCAAGAGAAAGAGATGAAAACCGGGTGGTCTATAATAATGTAACCAAAGCAGAGAAGAGCGTTTTCCACTGCAGATTCATCGGAAGGGTATTTAGCCCAGGAGTAATGTGTGATCAGTACATGAGTGCAGCAGTGACAATCGTGAACGTGCCTAGGTGACACAGAGAACATTATTAGATCACCGTTGCCAGAGGCCGGGTCGACAGACGCAGCGCCGACGAGGACCAGATAGCGGGTCGACGAGAACCAGATAACCACATTAGTAGTGTATAGAAAACCTGGCCAGGTAAGGTGACTTTATTGTTTCTGTGCACAGAACTAGACAAAACTAAGTAGAGTGAAGATGAAGAAAGTGTAATAACAAGAGACTTTAGAGAGTAGTTAATTGTGACATGTTTAATGCTTTTATGTAAATAATCAACATAGTTAGCATTTCAGTAACTGAGTTCGTAGTGAATCAGTTGTATGTATGCGTGTGTGGGAAGCGCATGCGAAACGGCCCTCTCCAGAGTGAGAGAAATGTGATGAATGAGATGTTTATTGCTACAATGATGAGAGTATGAGCGTGTGAATGGAGATCCCCCTGTTAACACGATTATATAACCTACACCCACATCACAAACAAACCATCTTTCCGCCAGTCCGTGACACAATGCAAAATATCACGATTTTTTATATTTTTTTTTTTTTTTTTACAAAAGTGTTCAAGTCTGTTCATGAACAGCGACCAACACCCTCCCCCCTTCCGACCCCCCCCCCCCCTTCCTGGCCAGAACACCTTATTTTTCCTTGAAAATGCCAGTGACCATAAAGCCAAGGTCACTGTGTCCTACACACAAGAGCAAAACACTCGTGCCTCAACCATCATACAGTCCTTGCCTTGACCATTGTGACTTTCGGTTTTTCCCTAAACTGAAAAAGAGGCTGGCAGGATGGAGTTTTCCCGCATCCAGGACCCAGCAAAAGCAGTAAATTCACAGGTCCGACCCTGACATTCATTAGAATGCCACATCGCCTTTGAATCTTGCCGGAAGTAGCTGAAATTGTGCATGAACAGTGGAGGATAGTGATATTACAAAATGTGAAAATATGATGGATATTAGGCCAACAGTTGCGGTTTTATGACGCAACTATCGTTACTTTTTTTTTAATCATACCTCGAATTAAGCAAAATATTCTCTACCATTCATTTGCTTTAATGCCGCAAAAGCCATTAAACAAATTAATGACCAACCAGTTATCGTGGTCCCCAGCAGCCAAATGTCTTCGGGCCCACGACGGCCGCAGTGGGCCCGCGCACAGCTGTGCGCGGGCCCACTGCGGCCGTCGTGGCCCCGAAGACATTTGCTTACTGGGGCTGAATCAGCATGAAGAATGTGTCACGGACCCGAATCCTAGAGCATAGCACTCACCTTTCCCGATTAACCCGTTCAGTGGCAAGACAATGTGAACGACCACCCAGCTGCAAGATGCACAGATCCTCACGAGCCCCCGCAATTGCTGACACCATTTTGAATCCATATTGGCGGGACAGCTAGAGCTTCTTGCATTTTGGTTGAATTAACGCATTCGAGACGCTTTAAGCCGCGAATCCGGAGGCGGCATGTCTCGAATGAGTTAACAAAGATTGCGGTAACACAATTAACGTCAACTGGGTTAATAAACTGAAAACTCTGAGAACGAGGGGTAGAAGGGGCGTGGGGTGGTGGGGGTGGGGAGGGTACGGAGGAGGGGGTGGGGGGGGGGGGGCGGCTATGACTGTGGGACTAGATGTTCACCAGGGACGGACAACTTTCACAACCTTCTTCAAATGGTCAAAAAATTAAAGAACATGGGGGGGGGGGGGGGGGGTTGATTGATTGATTGATTGTACATTGCTTAACGTCCCGACAGCAACAAGGCTTTCTCAGGACGTACCTGCACTGCTTCTGAAAAAATAAAAATAAACAGAATATTGAATGTATGTCGCCAGCAGGTCCAACACGTTAAATAAACCTAAGCCATGGGGCCCAAATAAAGCTAAGACCATTTAGCAACACACATCCAATATCAAGAGCTACAGGCAGTGCAGACAGTTGGAAGAGTTTTAAAAAGGCAAATACAGGTGAATGGACCAAGGGTAGACAGAAACACATGCCCCAGAATAGAAGGGAAACCCACCCTGTGGGGCTGACCAGGGTGATCCTGGAAAATAAAAAGTAGTCAACCCCACCCAAGTCCCCCAGGGCAGACCCGGGTGGGGCATGGGGGTGGGGGGGTGGGGGTGGGGGAGGGGCATCACAGTTTTTGAGAGTACCCACTCCCTATTCGGTCGGTATTTTCCCCCTTCCCAGTGAGCAAAAGGTCATCGGTCCTCGACCCGAAGCTGTGCGGCCGTGCAGAGGGCCGACTGCCGCCTACGCCGGCCCAAAGACCTCAGCTTTGCTTGATGGGTCTCACACCGATTGCCTCCCTGGATTGCTGCGGGGTTGTTCAGCGCAGCAATCGAGGAGAAGGCAACCAATATGGATGGGTCTGTGGCGCCAGGAAGTGAACGACATGTGCGCAGGAACTTGACGCATCGACCTTCAGCGTCAATCAATTGTGCAAAGTTCGACAAACAAACGCAAATGACAATGTTGCAGTTATTGTTTCCTACCTAGCGGCAATTGTGTTAAGTTCGAAAGAAAAAAAAAAAACCCAAAAAAAACCGCGAAGTAGTTATCTTCTCAGGTTGCAAAGGCAAATAGCTGTAAAGGCAAAGGCAAATAGCTGTCCCTCCGAATGACCTGCTCCTCTACGTGCAGTGCTGATCTTCCTGAGTCAATGATGGTGGGCGAGAGCGCCATCTCCTTTTCTAGCTCGGCCCGTAATTTGGGTGTCATTTTTGACAACAGGCTGACAATGAAGGAACAAGTGAAGAAAGTCTGCCAGCTTGCCTTCATTGAACTCAGAAGGATCAGCACTGTTCGACATCTGCTAACTGTTGAAGTTACCAAAACACTTGTTACCTCCCTTGTGCTGTCCCGAATAGACTATTGCAATTCTCTTTTGTCCGGTGTTCCGCAAAATCTTCTTGATCAAATCCAGAGAGTCATGAACTGTGCTGCACGTCTGATTTTTCGTGTACCGAAACGTGAACACATTATGCCTCTACTAGCTGATTTGCACTGGCTGCCAGTTTCATACAGAATTCAGTATAAAGTCTGTGTTATTTGTTTCAACATCATCTCTGGTTCTGCCCCTCCTTACTTATCTGATCTTGTCCAGCTGTATACACCGTCCCGCTCACTACGCTCTGCTTCAGACACTCGTGTTTTCCGTATCCCTAGACGTAATAAGGTCACTCAAGGTCATCGTGCATTTTCGTATTTTGGTCCCATTACATGGAACGCTCTCCCAGCTGATGTGCGTCACTCGTCATCTCTTTCCATTTTCAAATCCAAGCTTAAAACTCACCTTTTTTCTGTTGCATATACGTAAGACCATTTTGCCTGCAGGCTCATCATGTGTGTGTGTGTGTGTGTGTGTGTGTGTGTGTGTGTGTGTGTGTGTGTGTGTGTGTGTGTGTGTGTGTGTGTGTGTGTGTGAGTTTTCTGCTCCTTGTAAATCAATGTATTTTTGTTGTTGTTGTTGTAATGGTTTTTTTTTTTTTTTTTTTTGTTTGTTGTTGTTGTAATGTATGTGCTTGTTTTTGTATTTTGCTTCACTGTTTCATTACTGTGATTGTAAAGCGCCTAGAGCACCTTGGTGATTAGGCGCTATACAAATTACCTTTATTATTATTATTATTAAAGGCACCATAGTGCCTTTGCAACTATTTGCCTTTGCAACCTAAATAGATCTTTGCACTTTTTGTTCCTTGTTGGTAATCTTTTTTTTTTTTTTTTTTTTTTTTTTTTTTTTTTTTTTTTTTTTTTGCTTGCATTTTCCGCGCTTTGGCAGCAACCTTTTGGTTTTGGATTTCTTTGCGTTAAATTTACAGTTCTTTGTGCTAATCTTGGCGTGACTTGTCTCCATATCTTTCACTATTTGTGGTACGTGAGTCGTTGTCTAAAGCGTGCGCATGCGTGCGCGAGTTGTGAGTGCGCGTCTTAGAGTTATAATTATTATAAGATAAGCGCATTATAAATACCGTAATTATTATTATTATTATTATTATTATTATTATTATTATTATTATTATTATTATTGTATTATATTTACGTCTTATTTCATTTCCTCTTTTGTGTGATAGCTGTGGGACCTTTCCTGTGTTGACCCCATTCACAGCCAGTGGACGCGGATTAATGTTTCTGCAATTAAACGCCAAAGTGCCCCGGCCGCCCAAGGAACATGGGTACAAAGCGGCGTCAGCAAGAGGCACAGATTCTCATGAGCCGCCGCGACTGCGGCGGCTCATGAGGATCTGTGCCTCTTGCAGTTGGGGGCGTGTTCACCTTTTCACGACAGTGAAGGGTTAAGAGTTAACACCCAAGGCGTGTGTCGTCACATGCTTTGTGTTGTCTCCTCCTTTGTCGCGGTATCTCCATGACAGCTCGAGGGCAATGCCTGATCAGCTGAGCACTTCGGGTTTCCCTGCACGCTATCAGGCCAAAGTCGGCCGGAAAGGGGGTGGGGCGCGGGGAGGGGATTTGTGACTAAAATGTACAGTCTGACAGCAGACTTTCACGTTTCACGAAATAAACCGGGTGTTTTCGCTGATTACTAAAGTTTTATTTTGACTTTCACGTTTTACGACGACCCTTTTTTCACGGATTAGAAGAATACAAAATTGCAATCACGAATCACGAGAAACGATTGAAAAAAAAAAAACACGCCAGTCGCTAATCACGATTGTAGGGCACGACCCACTTCTCCGGAGCGCGTTTCTTTCTTTGTTAGTTATATATGTCATGCGTTGCATCGACTACATCTTCGTAAACACAAGATATTGCTAGCGTGTGCACAGTAAATGTAGAGAAGAAGATCAGCAAATCAATGTGTCTGGTAATGAGACTTTCACGCACGATTACATCTCAATTTAATTTGTACACGACAGGTGAGGTGGTTACATGCCATTAATGCAGGAAACCCTCCACGACCACCATACTTCAATCTCTATTGGTGGCAGATCCCTGTGCAATCTTCGATTCGCAGACGACATTGACCTCATGGCAGGCAGCAATAGTGAGCTCCAAAACCTGACAGACAAACTTTCAACTAGCGCAGGGTCTTATGGCATGGAGATCAGTACGGATAAAAGCAAAGTGATGATCAACACCACAAGCGACAGCAGCAGCAACATTCACATGAACGGCCAGAAGCTAGAAGAGGTCAATAGCTTCAAGTACTTGGGAGCCACCCTGTCCAAAGACGGTAGTTGCATAGCAGAGATCCGTATCAGGATAGGTACAGCAACATCCGCAATGGCCAGGCTGGACAGGATATGGCGAAGTAACTCCATCAGCTTCACCATCAAGTACAGGCTTTACAAGTCCCTCGTAGTGTCTATTCTGCTCTACGGCTGTGAGACTTGGACACTGCTTGCAGACTCAGAAAAGAAAATCCAGGCCTTTGAGAACAAGTGCCTGAGGAAGTTGCTCCGCATCTCGTACCGCGAGCACAAGACCAACGAATATGTACGGAGCATCGTCACTTCCCTGGTGGGCCCACATGAACCCCTTCTGGCAACCGTGAAACGGCGCAAGCTTGCTTGGTTTGGCCACGTGACCCGACACAACACCTTGTCCAAGACTATCCTCCAAGGCACTCTCGAAGGAAGTCGTCGACGAGGTCGTCAGAGAAAGAGTTGGGTCGCAAACATAAAAGAATGGACCGAACTCGAGATGCCAGACTTGCTTGCCACCGCCCAAAATAGAACTCAGTGGAGAGCACTGTCTGTTGCTGCTGCCTTTCAGTCCCCCCAACGCCCAGTTCGGGCAAGGGACTGATGATGATGATGATGAATGTGGACAATGCCAGCCGAGAATATAACCCTTTGGCTGTCGGTAGCGCTCTTCGTTTCGCTGATTCCTGCGGCAGGAATAACAACCTGACATCTTGCGGGAATCATCTCGACAAAAATCGCCACCGACAGCCAAAGGGTTACTACTCTCAGCCCTGACGCACGACACCGGGAGATAGATCGACCATAGTAGCTCAATGGTTGTGCTAGAATACCTCGAGAACGTGCGGGAGGGGGGAGGTGGGCTCATGATGATGGGCCACTGACGATTCGTGCCTCTTGCAGTTGCACGTTGTTCGTCGCTGTACTTCGGCAGTCAAGGGTAAAGTGAAATTTATGAACGAAGCCACGGTTGCTTCACAAGAAAACACTGAGCTGAATAGCTGATACCAAAATTTCTCATTGTTAAACACGTTTCGACAGCCGTTCCGATCCATTCAATCAGCTACACGCATAGATTTTCATCAGCTTCTGCAGTTGCATGGGATGCAGAAGAATCCACGCCTGTTGCAGATGGAAGGACTTTGGCTGCGGGTACTCATGAGAATCTGTGACTCATACAGTTGCAGGGGACGGGGAGGGGATGGAGGGGGGAGGTGGCAACCTTGATTTTCAGATGAGGAAAAGGAACTGTAATGAGAGAAAGTCGATCAGCAGGCACATGACAATTTGTCTCCCACGTGGGACAGAGACTGGTCTCATTACATCTCTGCCGTTAATAGCAAAAGCTGCTACGTCCATTTTTGAGAAAAGCAGGATTTTCATTGCTAAGCAATGAAAATCTTGCTTTTCTGAAAAATGGACGTACTGCCTTGTGCTACATAGCAACATAAATTCTGCATAATGATCCAGGAAGTCACCGGGTGTGTATCGGGGTACAGAACAGATGATAAATGGGAGAAATATTTATCCTGTCGAGGCAAAAGATGAAAAGACCAGTTTTGTAAAAAGCCTGCGAGCATTTCTATTTATTACATTTAAAAAAATTGAGTTTAAAAAAATGGACTCGCTGTCTTTTGCATGTACAGGAAAGACCGATGTCCCATCATTTATTTATTTTTTTTTTAAATTTTGTATAGACCACGATAGAGAGCAACTCCATACATTGGATGATTCATGGGATGAAAACGCGTTTCCGACTAGGTTTGTGATCGCGACGACGGACTAACAACGTGACAGGAACTGTAGATGGTTAAATCCATGACGTATTGTTAACTCATTCGAGACGTGCCGCCTCCGGATAAGCGGCTTAAGCCGCTTATCCGGAGGCGGCACGTCTCGGATGACTGAGTTAACTCCATGACGGTCAGAACTCAGCGAACACAACCTAAATGCAAGAGGCGTAGATTCCCATTCTCGAAAATTTGGGAAATACGGCCGTCGGGCTGAATGAGTTAATCATGCGCGTGGTAGCAGGTTTGAGATGCATACAGTTTCTCAGCATTAAAACAAAGCTTAGATCCTAATCTCTCGCCTGTTTGTGTATATAAACGCACATTTATTTCACAACACATGCTGCAAGATTAGCTTCGGTTTTATATAAGTATGTGAAGTTTATTATTTATACTTATTTGTGAGCGTGTACTTTCCGGCGCGTGTGGAATCAGGCTGAATTTCAGAACTAGTGTCCTATTCTTGTCCCGCATAGAACAGCTCTGTTGTGTTTCTTTATTATCTTCTCTCTATGTCTGCATACAATTTCCTTGCAATGCGGCATTTAAATTCACCAGAAACATTTTTATTCCTTTTCAGCGTAAAAAAAAAACCCAAAGAAAACAAACAACAACAAAAAAAGAAACAAACAAAGAAACCAACCAACCAAGCAACCACGCAAGCAACCAGCCAAGCAGCCAGCAAACCAAACCAAACGAACGAACGGACGAACAGACGGACAGTCGGACGAACGAACAAACAAACAAGAGAAGGGTGGACGGAAGGAATAAAGGAAATAAGGAAGAAATAAGGAGAGAAGAAAGGATGGGCGGAACGCCTAGCAGAGGGTAGACATGTATTAGGGTCAGGTGATGAACAAGCGAACGAACAAAGTCAAAGAGTCAGAGCCGAAGAGCAAAAGCGGCAAAGAGTTAGTTAGTTATTGGGGTTTAACGCCGAGCAGGCGACTAAAGCCATCTCACGGCGGGAAGGGTAAAAGTCTGGTCAGCCAGACTAAGAGAACGGTCTTAAACATGATGCAAATACAGTTCAAAAGTAAGCTTAGCTGAAAAGTCACACAGGTCAATCGGACATATCTATAGACTTAGGAAGGTCATAAGCACAGTCAGATTTTTATAGACGACAGAGACTTAAATTTTGTAAAACAAGTTGGCTTCTTTTAGAAAGCTGAAGATTTTGTCCGGGGGAACGTCCCGAAACAAAACCTTCAAAGAGTCTGCTGTAGAGTGTCTCCGCCTGATATCGATTAGGTCAGCACATGATGTCAAAAAGTGCTTCACCGAAAACGGTTCGACGCAGGCGAAGCACCAGAGGCGTTCCTCCTCTTTCAATAAGAAAGAGTGTGTGATATAAGTATGGCAAATGTGAAGACAATGGCAAAGAGACACACAAACAGACGAACAAACGAAAGAGTGCATTCAACCAGGGAAAGACCTGAATGCACTTTCCTCGCTCTGTGGAGATTCGTACGGACGCTCATATACAGGCATATCCGAAAATTAATGTTTTTTTCAGCACTAATCAATAAGCAAAAGGTAATAGGGCCCGATTACCTTTTTGCTTTCCAATACCTATCAGGTGTGCCAGAAAATCGAATAAATGCATCGAAACTATCGGACGATCTGATGGCCGTTTGATTACATGCACGAGTCATATGTCTTAAGGCCCCGCCACACGTGCCGGTTGTGCCCCGATTTTGAAGCCGATTCCGATCCGATTGCGATCGGATGACGTCAATTATCCGATCCGGTCCCAATCGGCTGGGAATCGGGTGTCTAGAACCTGCTCTATTTTTCCGATCCAAATCGGCCCCCGTTGTAAGCTTCAACCAATCAGAGCGCGTCTCGCAAAGCATGTCGTTTCATTTTGCAAATGGCAGAACAGGCCTGTTGTGATCAGTACCACCGCCGTTGCTGATGTTTCGCACGCCTCTTCCCGAATATGATGCAAAACTGCTGATAATGCAAGCACATCATCATCACTGTCAAAACTAGCAGCCATTTTGCAGAACAGGTACGACTTTGATCTTCGGTTCAAACCGATCGGCTAAACAAGTCGGGAAATGTGTGGCAGCGCACACGTTTTTTTAGTCCGGCCCGATCACCTACCAATTCGAAAACTGATCGGGAATCGGCCTCAAAACCGGGCATGTGTAGCGGGGCCTTTACACATTTGCACAGCGTTATGACACCACTGAGGGCAAATTACTGAGGATTGATCCGCGGTGCGTGGAGGCGCCGAGCTAAACTGGCACGACCTTTGAGCCAACATGGTTGATGTATCTCCCGCAGTAAGGCTGGAAAGGACAAAGTCAGTTTCTCTTTACGTCTAAGATTAAGCCATTCTATAAGTCCATTTCACGATTACTAAGCCATTCTATAAGTCCATTTCACGATTACTAAGCCATTCTATAAGTCCATTTCACGATTAAAATTCGCTATTGTTCCGACGTGACTATTCGACAAAAAAGGAAATTGAATCGGTTTCATTCCGAATTGCTTATTCGGATCTCAGTTAAGTTATAAAGGTACGGATTAATGGAAAACAAATTGCAGAAAGAATACTGACGAGCAAAAGAAATGTGAATTTTTTCCCGATGATTCCAAAAATGTTGCATTTCTTTTGCTCGTCAATATATATGTCGGCAACTCAAATATTCAAAGACACATGAGACACACTCTAACGCACGCACGCACGCACGCACTCACGGACACACACACACACACACACACACACACATACATACACGAGAGAGAGAGAGAGAGAGAGAGAGAGAGAGAGAGAGAGAGAGAGAGAGAGAGAGAGAGAGAGAGAGAGAGAGAGAGAGAGAGAGAGAGAGAGAGAGAGCGAACAGAAGAGGATAGATATGTAGGGTGCAGTGATTGAAAAATAACTAGTTTAACTCCTTTGCCACCGGAAAAAAAGAAGCAATACCTAAATTCAAAAGTCACATATCCCCATGAGACCTCGCAGTTGCGGAGGCTTATGAGGATCTATGCCTCGTGTTGACCTCATTAATAATTATACGTGCGCCTCAGGTTACATGGCAATAATTTGCGATGAATGCCAAGAGATCGTTTTCAGATCCTATGACCTTTCACACATCACAAATGCGCTGGTCGATGTGACGAACCATCAAATTAATATCCGCCATGCTCCAAACAAACGCTTCTACCTAGAGCACCGAACAACTTTCAATCGACTGTACCAATGGGGCGGAATGGGAGTTTTGGCAAGAGTTTCGTGCCTCTCACTCGAAGCGTCAATGACGCTGGAGTCATGGACACGAAACTCTTGCCAGAACTTCCATCCCTTTCCCTTTGATTGAACTACAGGGTTATGTTACCTGATAACCGCTCCTGACTAGAGTATAAAAGCTTAGTTTTTAGAGTCCGAAATAGCTCAGGCGGTTAAACGTCGGAGCAGGAGAGCGAATGGAATCGCCGGGTCGTGGGTTCGAATCCGGTCCCGGCCCCGGTAGCTGGACTCGCAATCCAGGGGGAAAAAACGGATTTGTTCAATAGCATGTCCGTTGAAAGGTCCTGGTAAATCAAAGTGGCACAGTTGGAGTGCGCCTGAGTTGATCAGTGTTCAGGTCGTACTCCATAAGCAATAGATTCCCCTGTTCTCCCATAACCCGCCCGTCAGGGCCGTCCATTATCACTTCGGTGCCGTGGACGTTAAACCCGAACTAACCAACCACAGTACTGGCACAGATACTCTTTGATTGAGGCAAGGGCCTGTTGACGGGGGGAACAATACGACATCACTGACTTATGTTTCTTTGCCCTGTGACTGCGGCACACATACACCGCCGGTGTCCCCTCACTGGTTATCTCCCTCGATCCGCGACGCATGCGTAGCGGATCGAAGGAGGCAATCAGTGTAGTAGATTTGTTAACCAGTGTGGATGAGGGATGACTACAATTGCCCAGTCGGTGGGGGCGGGCAAGGGGTGGTGGGGGTGGTGTGTGTGTGTGTGTGGGTGGGTGGGGGGGTAGGGGGTAGGGGGTGGGAGGTGGGTGGAGGTGGGGGCTGACGGCGGAGAGGGTAATGGTGAAAATGACAGGCCTATATTTGTTCAAACCTGATGCAAAAAATACAAAACTGACACCGTATCTGTGACTAAACACAGATTTCGGTTGCTCCTGAAGCATTGGCTACTTTGCTCTTTCTATCTCATTATGACCTTTGGTGTGACCAATCCCCCGCCCGCCGCCCCCGTCACGTACTATACACACCAACAGCCTAGCCCACCTGGATTCTACTGTCTGTGGTCACGGCTTCCTTTCGTCTTTTCCTTCCGCGGCCATCTGACAGCGATGGTTCTATCAGGATAGATCAACCCGCTTGTGCATGCAGCC
>BTPG01000002.1:300644884-300697384 GCA_036245525.1 Semisulcospira habei
ATGCGTTTAGTATGGCGGAATTTCTGGATGCGGGTGGGCATTTGGCTTTGATTATGCCTGTCTGGCCACTATCGCACACTTCGAGTTGCTCCTAGAAATAGAGACTGTGGATTAACTACAATGCTGCGCATGTGTAGGTGTCTGTCAGGAAGTACTTCTAAATATTTACTCTTGGCAGTGTCCTCATGTCGTTTACATAAAATGTGGCTGCAGCTGAGAAAAAAAACGTGTGTGAAAAGATTCTGTCAAGACATTTGTCAGAAACGTTTGCTTTTCTATTTAGATCTATGTGGAAGTTTCATGTTGCTAGTTTCTTGGGGGGTTTTGTTTGTTTTTTCCCTCTACCCAGTGATTAGAACTGGTCAAGCAAAGGCGATCCAGTTCTTGTAGGAGATCAACTGGGGACATCGTTGTGACACACGTCAGCGACCCTGTTGAATTCCCTGGCATTGTCTCTCTTTTCAGTCTCTGGTCTGTGGACAAATATTGAGTGCAGCTTTAGAAATACGTTTGACATTTTAAGTTAATCATAAACATATACTGTTTATATATTTTTTTAAATTTCTCTTTTAGGGATTTCACCATTAGACTACCTGGCCATCGTTGCAGAGTGCAAATTCTGAAATAGCAAGCTAGAAGATAAAGATCAGACCTGCTGGAGGAGGAGATCAGATCAAGAATTTGAAAATATGAATGCATCTCAAGACTGCAAAGAACTAAAGGTGTACAGACGCAACCAGCAGAAGGAGAAGTATTTGGAGTGGACTTTGTGAGAAAAAAGGAGAGACAACTAAACAACCTGTTCCAGTTCTACACTGCATTAACATATGTTTGGGTTTTGGCTGTTTTGTCATTTGTGTTGCCAAATGGTCAATCTTTTAAGCACACGTATAGTGAAAAAAACTGCAGACTTTCAGCAGCTACACTGTAGGTGCTGAAATCTGCCCTTTTTCACTATACTTGTGCTTAAAAGATTGACCATTTGGCAACACAAATGAAACAAACAGCCGAAAACCAAACATATGTTAATGCAGCTGTAGTACAGCCACACGATAGACTGTTTCTCACTCTTTGTTGATTGAGAAATTTTGAAGACTTCATAATAAAATGAAAATGAGTTTTGAATCTAGTATTCCTATGCTATCAAATTGTAAGTGTCACTGTGAATCAGCCATTTATGACCTGAACCATTATTTCTCTGTGTTGTGTTTTGGCATGTGAACCACTCATATTCCAGAATAAAATATAATTTACCAGTTAATAATAGTTTTTATTTTATTTTAGGTAATGCTTACTTCTTGCTTTGTTGATGTGCCATGTTATGGGCCTTTCGTCCGCTTCTCCGATGGCCTGGCTAGCACACCATCGTTTTATTATTGGGACAGATGCGAGCTTGGTGCCTTTTGATATTGCTGCTCACCAGGCTTGTGGCATGCCCCGGCAGCTCAGTCGATTAGGCACATGGGTCAAACAGTTTAGCTGCCTTGAAATACTGAAGAGATTTCACACACACACACACACACACACACACACACACACACACACACACACACACACACACACACACACACACACACACACACATCGATTCTATTCATGTTGTGAGTGAAAGTAATCAGCTCAGCCTGACAAACACAGCCAGCAATAGAGAGCGCTGGGCAGCACTGCCATCCTGCTATGATGAGACAAGATGAACTAAAATGGCTCGGATAAGTGTGCTATTTTTTTTAAAGCAACACCAATAACAAAAACACCTATCCAGATCTACAGACACTGACAGCTTCTGTGACCTGTGCTTGCTGATGCTCATTTTCTACGTACAGTTTGTGTGGATCGGCGCCGCGTTCTTGTAGATCTGCGACCGGTCAACACGCATGCAACTTGAACGGAATCACTGCCAGTTGTGTAATAAATACGAATAGCATCAATGAAACTTGCAAATTTGCTTTGCCTCGATCTAGAGCCGTTTTTGCCATATATTTGTATCTTGGCATAAATGTAGGCTTGTAGAATTTGCAACGCATTCAGTCGAATCACGCGCGCTACCGTCCGCCATATTGCCCAAGGGACAGGAAGGCTTGTGGCACCCAGCAACAGTTGCTAGGGGGCGTGGCGTTTGTGGCGCGTGCTCGGTGAGGTCCATTGTTTGCAGATCGACGTCGGCCGCAGTAGGCCCGCACGGCAGTGTGCCAATTTCGTCCCGAGGAGCTTTCTTGACCGATTGTGCCCGACGTACGAAATACCCACATTTTAGAGTTATCTTCTGAGAACTGCATTACAATTCAGGAGACAGATCGGGCCATGATAGTTCAAGGGTGGTGGCAGAATAGCTTGGCGCATATAGGCGCCAAGCTATTCTGCCACCACCCTTGAACTATCATGGTAGAGCCATATCATGCTGTGGTGTGTCATGGGCAGAATGAGTCAATGACCCGTGCATCTGTCTGCCAATACACACTGACTGACTTTGTAAGGAGCGTAAGTACTAATTCAAAGAGACTACAATTACAGAGTATTTACAATGCAGGCATGGAATTTCTTTCGCGAAAAATCTCTGCTTGCAAGAGGTATAAACCCTCATGTGCCCCCGCAGTCTGCGGGGGCTCATGAGAGTCTATGCCTCTTGGTGGAATCATTTATTTCTCTTTTCGTCACACATCCTGTGTACAATAGTGTTCATTTTTTGACAAAGTACCAGCGGAAGAAGGGGAATCGTGTCACAGCCTCACGACGATTTTGTTTTGTGGATCCGGAGGATTTAGGTCGATACGACTGTGGACAATATTTTTGGATGAATACGATATTATGTCGCGAATCACGAACAAACAACCTCTCCTCAAACTGAAAGAACAATGATTGATTGTACATTGCTTAACGTCCCGACAGCAACCAGGCTTTCTCAGGACGTGCCTGCACTGCTTGTGAAAAAAACTAAACAGAAATGATGTATGTCGCCAGCCGTCAATACATTAATAACCTAACCATGGCCTAAATAAAGCTAGACCATTTAGCAACACATCCAATCAGAGCTACAGGCAGTGCAGACAGTGGGAGTTTTAAAGGCAAATACGGTGAATGGCAAGGGTAGACGAACACATGCCCCGAATAGAGAGAAAACCCACCCTGTGGGGTGCCAGGTGACCTGGGACTAAACAGTGGGATTCATCCCAAAGTCTACCGTATTGGTTAGAGCTCAGATGCGTGTTTCTTTTAGGAACATTCAGATTTGTTCATATTTTTAGGCTTATTATGCTGATCCATTTCCCTCCTCTCTAAACCAACCCTTGATCAACACACACGTCGGCGTACACAAACACAGACGGACACACGGTGCGTCCCGCCATTAGTACGCTCTGTGGGCCCGTGTAGCGACAGGAATCCATCTCCTTCTACTCTAACCCACCCTCTGATCCACACACACTGGCACACATAAGCCATTCGTAAACTCTGTGGTCTGGCGTAGCATAGCTATTCTGAAGAAGAATGAACAATAAACCTTTATTTTAGAACGGTAAAAGTATTTGGTAACGGGACCAATTTTCAAACTTGCCGTTACTACCATTAAGCTAAGAACTACCATTGAACATTATCACAAACAAAACAACAGTTTCACACGAAAGTAAATAAGAGCACACAGGCACAAACACTCTCTACATCACACACACACATTCGAATCGAATCAACTTTATTGTTCCAAATACATGTTGACACGTACAGGAAAATTTGTTTCGCCACCTCAGGTGCAACTCACAATCACCCACACTCACACAACAGTTCACACACAACACTGAAATGGACAATGGCTCGGGACGGGTGAAGCCCGTCGCCAAGGCGTCTCATGGCCGGCGCCAGCGGCCCCAACCCGACCTGAACCTCCCTAACACAAAGCAAACTAAGGACAGCCCTATCATAGTATCTCTTAAACACGTAATATAATGTTTTTAAACTTTCTGCTTGGCTGAGACTAGTTACACAAATGAGAAATACGCATCAAGTAAACAAAAAGACGAATTATACTTTCACAGTTGCTACCTGGGGGCCCGTCGCTATAAGAACAGCGCCGGCTATTAGACATTCGCTCCGGCATAAACAGTCACCACCTTAATCATGTTATAACTTAACTAATATATAATTTCACACCTACTTATTTTTCAGCAATAAATAGTAATGACTACAATATTAACGTAAAAGCTGTCCAAAATTGTTTCTAAAGCACAGTACACACATCCACACGCTGTTAAGTCAGTGTTGTAAGAAAATACAGTCACTGTGTTGGGGAGGTGTCCGTCATCACGTCACTCTGTGGAATGTGGGGCCCGAAGCCTGCCGGCACTCCATCGCTGCGCACACTCACGCTACTCCTCAGGCAGTGATGTTGCGCGTGGCGTGGGAAGAGCCACTCCTGAGATGCTTGAAATGGGAGAAAAGCACGTTGGTTCTTTGCCACAGCATAATGCGCGCTGTTCTTCTGAGATCGGAATTCCCGGCCAATGGCACTAACAAAAATCAGCCAGCGTGTATAAACTAGCATTGCACTGACTGACGGCGGAGGGAAACTACTGAGAATCCAATTAACAGCCACAGCACAACAATTCCCAAAAGTCATCAAAAAGAAGCACCAGTCATGATGTAGTATTGCAGGGCCCGAAATTATATATCAAACAAAGACACAATGACTACTAGTCTGCGGGTGGCGACCATCTCTACCGGAGCGGGCGGCCTGTAGGTGTTGCATGGCCGCCATCTTGTACATATTCTACACCACACACATACACACAGACACACACGCACATACTGCAACACACGCAAACACACATACACACACACACACACACACACACACACACACACCAACGCACACACACTACACAACACGCATACACACACTCAAACGACCCCCTCTCCCCCAGAGCAACAGTGAGGTGCAATTTCCATTGAAAAAAAAACAGTTCACAGTCATACAACGCACATAACAAAATGTATTAGACATATACATGCATGTCAAAACAGAAAAATTTAAAGAAATACAGAATCTAGCCAAACGACAAATGAAACTATATACATGTATGTTACGATTGTGGTTGTGTTTTCCTGTGAGAGCGTACATGTGTTATTCGTAGGTAACGATATGTTGTTTATTTGAGCTATCACGGTTATGATTTTGTATTTTTTTTAGTAAGTTTTTCTTTTGTTCGTGAGTAGAGCCGATTTCGTTTTGTTAAGTTTAGTCCAGAACGTTGTAGACAGGTCGCACTGTCTGGTGGCCTCGTAAGTGTCACGTCGGTTAGTTGACATCTGACATCGCTACATTTTCGCTACTTTTCCTGTGCGCGTGTAGTGAGCAGCTTTTATTTTGTTTGGTGAATGTTCTCGTACCTTTTTGAGCTATCATAGATAGGGATACCATACTTTTATGTGTCTTTATTATACGTTAGAATTTAGAGCTGAAGTGAGCAGCCGTGTTTTTGTAGCCTGATATATTGTTTCTGGAAAATTCATGTTAATGAGTTTCGGCTGCGCGTTTCGTTCTGGTTGTTTGAGTTCATGATTTCCGTAGAAGATTCTAGATTTTGATAGTGTATATAAGGAGGGCGCTGGGAAAGCCCGTGAGTACATTGTCTTGCTTTGTCAGTTGTAGAGATACGCAGTTTATTGCGAGAGATGCTGTGTATGAGAAACTTTGAGTCGTAGTGTGGACATAGCAGAAGAGACTTTGTATTCAGTAGTTTGTGCATTTGAAAGAGCATTACTGTGAGGATATCGCATCGCTGAATTAAATATTGTTGGAACTGTTACTCCAGTTTTGTCTACATCCTTAAGCCACGGTTGACGGATTGCAGCTGAATGAGGTCTACTAAAAGAACTCTACGTGCGTGTGTGTCTAGTGTGTTTATCATACTTCGACTACAACTCTACCACGTAACAATGTATACCACACACATGTGACTCTATGCACACATACGCACAAACACAAACATAATATATATATATATATATATATATATATATATATATATTACTTTACTTACGCCTGTCACCCCTACCCGGGTATAGGCCGTCGACGAGAGACCTCCAGCAACTCCTGTCCTGTGCTTCTCCTTCGATTCTACTCCAGGTGGTTCCCAGTCTCTTGATGTCTGCTTGGAGGTCTCGACGCCAGGAGTTTCTCGGCCTACCTCTTTTCCTCTTTCCCTGGGGGTTCCATGACAATGCCTGCCTAGTGATACTGGAAGCTGGCTTTCTCAGACTGTGACCGATCCATCCCCATCTTCTTCGCCCAATTTCATTCTCTGCTGTTATCTGCTCTGTTCTCTCCCAGAGTCTGACGTTGCTGATCTTCTCTGGCCAGTGGATTTTCAAAATTCTTCTAAGGCAACTGTTCATGAAGGTCTGTACTCTGTTGACTGTGGTTTTTGTCAATCTCCATGTCTCTGCTCCATATAGGAGAACTGCTTTTACATTGGAGTTGAAAATCCGGACTTTGGTGTGTTGTGACATCTCTCTGGAACTCCATACTTTTTTCAACTGGAGAAAGGCTGCTCTGGCTTTACCGATTCGTGCTCTGACATCTGCATCAATGCCGCCTTTTTTGTCTATGATGCTCCCGAGATAGGTGAAGGACTCCACCTCCTCCAACGGGGTGCCAGCAAGCAAGACTGGTTCTTCCCTGGTTGCGTTCAGCCTCATTGTCTTTGTTTTCTGTTTGTGAATGGTGAGGCCCACTTGGGACGAGATGTCAGCAAGCCTCGTGGTCTTGTCCTGCATTTGTTGATGAGTGTGGGACAGTAATGCCAAGTCGTCTGCAAAATCGAGGTCGTCAAGCTGTGTCCACAGTGTCCACTGTATTCCACTTCGTCTGTGCTCTGTGGTCATCTTCATGACCCAGTCTATGGCCAGTAGGAAGAGGAACGGAGACAGCAGACACCCCTGCCTGACACCAGTTCTGACCTGGAGCTCTCTGGTGAACTGCCCTTCGTGGATCACGCGACATGTCATGCCATCATAGCTGCTCTTGATCAGGCGGACGAGCTTTGTGGGTACACCGTAGTGTCGTAGGAGTTTCCACAGAGTCTCTCGGTCCACGCTGTCAAATGCTTTCTCATAATCCACAAAGTTGACGTACAGCGGGGAGCTCCACTCCAGAGACTGTTCCACGATGATGCGGAGAGTGGCGATCTGGTCTGTACATGATCGGTTCTTCCTGAATCCTGCTTGCTGGTCTCTCAGCTGGGGGTCAACGGAGCTCTTCATTCTTTCTAGGATGATCCTGTTGAAGACCTTTCCTGGTACTGACAGCAAGGTGATTCCTCTGTAGTTGGAACACTTGCTGAGGTCGCCTTTCTTGGGAAGCTTGATTAGGTACCCCTCCTTCCAGTCAGCCGGCATCACCTCCTCTTCCCAGATCTTTCCAAACAGTGGGTACAGCATCTCAACTGTTGTCTCTAGGTCTGCTTTCAGAGACTCCGCTGGGATGCCATCTGGCCCTGCTGCTTTGCCATTCTTCAAAAATGCCACTGCTTTTCTGATCTCTTCCCGGCTGGGTCTGTCACAGCTGATGGGTAGGTCGGTCTCTGCCGGCTGGATGTCGGGGGGGGTCGGGTGGGCTAGGTCTGTTCAGTAACTCTTCAAAATACTCGGCCCATCTGTCGAGTTGGTCTGCTCTGTCTGCAATAGGCTTGCCTTCTTTGTCTTTTACTGGTCTTTCTGTATGGCCATACTTACCCGACAATCTTCTGGTAATGTCGTAGAGCTGTTTCATGTTGCCGCTGCCTGCTGCCTTTTCTGCCTCTGCTGCCAGGCTTTCTGTGTAGGCCCTCTTGTCTGCCCTGATACTCCTCTTCACCTCGCGGTTGGCTTCCGAGTATTCCCCCTGTGCCCTTACTTTGGCTGCTCTCGTGCGACTGTTGTTGACCGCTGCTTTCTTCTGCTTCCTCGCTTCTATCTTCTTCAAGGTCTGTGCCGACAGCCAGTCCTTGTGGTGGTGTTTCCTGAACCCTACAGTGTCTTTGCAGGTTGAGTTCAGCGCCTCTCTAACTGCCTTCCACTGCTGCTCTGTGGTGACCGCCTCCTCTTCATTTACTAGCTCCTGTAGCGCTTGAAACCGGTTGGACAGCACCAGTTTGAACTCTTCTCTAACTCCAGTTTCTCTCAGGAGGCCTACATTATAGCGCTGTCTTCTTGTTGTCTCTGTGCGGCTTTTCTTTAGCTTGAGCTTCATTCTTAAGGTAAGCAGATGGTGGTCGGAGTCGACATCTGCTCCCCTCCTCACTCGAACATCTTGAAGGGATCTTCTGAATTTCTTGCTAATATATATATATATATATATATATATATATATATATATATATATATATATATTATATATATATATATATATATATATATATATATATATATATATATATATATATATATATATATATATATCTTGGCTTGACTTCGCGAACGAAGATTCTATAGGGCTTGCCCACGTCGTCTGCAGGCAATTTCGTGGCTGCGGAGGCCAATCCGGGACAGGCAGGTTCGACCGCAGTGGCTGCAGGGGAAGGTCTGGTCAGGGTTCTGAGTTACGGCAACTCGGTTTTTTCTCCTGAGCCGTTTGTCCTTAAGGTTAGCTCTGCGAGAGTCCTCAAAGGAGACGGCTGCCTTGTAGATGGTGGAGCGCCAGGTGTCACGGTCCGCAGCAAGCGAAGACCACTGGCGGTGGTCGATTTGGCAAGCACTAAGTGACTTCTTGAGACCGTCTTTGTATCTCTTCTTTGGTGCCCCTCTGTCACGGTGTCCAGTAGCAAGCTCGCCGAACAGAGTGATCTTGGGTAGGCGATGATTCTCCATCCTGGAGACGTGCCCCGCCCAGCGAAGCTGTGTCCGCAGCAACAAAGCCTCGATGCTCATAGTTTCTGCCTGTTCAAGGACCTCGACGTTGGTGACATAGTCACTCCAGTGAATGCCCAGGATGGTACGCAGGCAGCGCTGGTGAAAGCGTTCGAGGAGTCGTAGTTGGTTGCGGTAGAGGGCCCAGGACTCGGAACCGTACAGCAGGGTGGTGAGGACGACAGCTCTGTACACACTGATCTTGGTGCCCGTTTTCAGCTGTTGATTGTGCCACACCCGCTTGAAAAGTCGCCCAAAAGCGCTGTTCGCTTTTGCCAGCCTGCTGTCAAGCTCCTTGTCCAGCTTGGCATCTGACGTGATGATGCAGCCAAGGTAGGTAAACTGGTGTACTGACTTCAGTTCAGACTCGCCGATGGTGATGTGGGGAGGGCGATGCTCTACCTTGGGTGCCGGCTGATGTAGTACCTCTGTCTTTTTCAGACTGACCTCGAGTCCAAAGAGCTGGGCAGCATCTGCAAAGCAGGATGTGATGCGCTGCAAGGCTCTCTCTGTGTGTGCAACAAGGGCAGCGTCATCAGCAAAGAGCAGCTCACGAATCAGTTGGTCTAGGGTTTTCGTGTGGGCCTGCAGTCGTCTGAGGTTGAACAGGCTGCCATCGAGACGATACCTGATGTACACTGCATCGTCATCGTCGAGGTCTACTGTGGCCTGCTTCAACATCATGCTAAAGAAGATGGTGAAGAGGGTTGGTGCCAGCACGCAGCCCTGTTTCACGCCGTTGATAATGGGGAATGGTGAGTATATATATATATATATATATATATATATATATATATATTATATATATATATATATATATATATATATATATATATATATATATATATATATATATATATATATATATATATACTCACGCGCGCACTCACACATGCACATGCACACACACATACACACATACACACACGCACATGCATACACACATGCATACACACACACATGCATATACACACACACACACTTATGTAAATTAAAAGAAAATGCATACAAAGAACAACGAAACAGCCAAAGTTCAAAAGGCGGGAAATCAAAATGCACATAACAGACCAGCAACAACAAAAAAATCAATTTTTTTCGTAAAAAAGATTCAATTGTTTTAAGATTAACCCACATAATTCGTCAAATTAATCCCCCAAAACCGTGAAAATATATATATTTTTTAAAATATTTAATTATCACAACGTTCTAGAGATACAATGCTGGTTAACGAACTCAGTCAATATCTTCCTTTAATCTAGCTATACGCAAAATATCTAGTGAAAATAAGAAAAATTGCGGACTGCATTGTGGATCTACCGGTTTTTGTGAAACGGACATTTTCTCGCCAATGAGCATCTTAATCAAAAAAGGACCCGAGATAATTCTTTTAGGGACAATATCATACAATTTCAAGTTTGTCCGTCCTCAAACGTGGGTTCTAGTCGCTGTCACACACACGCTCGCACGCACCCACGCACACACACACACACACACACACACATACGCGCGCGCGCGCGGCGCTTTGGCCCCAAAAAGACGTTCTCTAGCAAGGTTTGCGTAGCTAGACGTGACGTCATTTTTATCTTGTCACTTCTTTGCCAGAATTTCTGCCCCGCACGCCAAAAACGTCATATGCATGCTCCAGAATGCGCTCCGACCAGCCCCATTTCAGTCTACCGTATTTTTTAAATACGGTAGACAAAAATACAGTAATTACGTATCACGATTTTAACCCTCGTCCTCCCTTCATCAGAAGCAGGGATTCTATATAACAGTATCCTTGCCAGAAGTGTGCATTAACCTGTGAAAACACTTCATGGCAGGCGAACTAAACCTACACGGATGATTAGCAACAAAGTCACCGCCTGCCGTGCACAAGGAAAGACCGACTGATAGGCGGCGAGGTGCTCATAGAAGAACCTCGACCGCCTATGCCACACCATACGGCGGCAACGCTATACGATACTTGCGCAGCTATTGATGCAAGGACCTTGAATGAGTTAAACGTTGGGCACCTTGAGTGAGTTAATTCCTTCACCACCAGCGAGCATTTATATCTTTAAAGCCATGTGAACTTTATTATCTTTATATCTTCGCCGCCATGTAGATTTCAACGCCAATATCCTCCAAAGTGGGGTTTCGTTTGAAACAAACGACTGCCGACCAGGAACGAGAGCGAAATCGCGGTCGATAAACAGCTTGTACCATAAGCACAGACAACACTCCAAACAGCTCCAAGAGGCATAGATCCTTATGTGCCCTACGGGCTTATGAGGATCTATTCGTCTTGGAGGTGTTTGGATCGTTGTTTATAGTCTAGTTACAAACTGGATATCCACTCTCGTTCATTGTCGTTAGTCGTTCGTTTCAAACGAAACCTGTAACTAACCCTAAAATAAAACATGCTTCCGAATGTCTGTTTTGTCTTCTTTTTTTGTTTTTTTGTTTGTTGAATATTGTCTGGGCACAGACGTCTTTAATAATAATGTATTTTACTAAATCATTTTAAAACTACAGTTTTTTTTTTTCTTTCAAGCTTTGACCCTCTTGCAATAGCGGATCCGCGTATGCTCGCTCGTTAAGCGGTCACTGCACTTCTATAAGCTATTTAATGGCAAACATCGGGAGCCATGAAGAAGTAATACAAGTGCCACAGCATTTACTTCCCTATTCTGTCGCCTTTCCTCTTTTACCTTGATATCTTCCACAGGCTAGTTCCTCTCTTTTACCAATCCATTTTTTCGGATTGGCCAAAGGAAATGGATTTTGCTGGTTCATTCTTTAACCCCTTCGCTGCCGATCCTAATTTACAAGAGGTATAGACCCTCATGAGCCACCCGCAGTTGCCGGGGGGGGGGGGGGGGATCTCATGAGGATCTATGCCTCTTGCTAAAACCTCTTTGTGTCCAAGTCCCTTTATCGACCTGGGGTCTCTGACGTTGAATTTACAATGAACGAAAGAAAACAATCTGCGTCCACCGGCAGTGAAGGGGTTAACCCTCTTGGGCTACTGTTTGTGCTACCGTCTGCATATATTACATAAATGGCCGAGAGGCATGCATGCATTGTGAAACCCTCTGCCTTGCTCTATGAACAAATATTGTGTTGGACACATTCAATTCCACTGTATTCAGTCGCCACTCTTGAAATAACATGACTGATCTAGATATCATACACAAACCAAGAGGAATCACTCAGCGCCGGACAGACAACAGTTAGATCCCTGCAGGGGATCTAACTGTTGTCTGTCCGGCGCTGAGTGATTCCTCTTGGTTTGTGTACAATTCTGCCAGCGCTAGCCTCACCTATCTGGTTTGTGAGTGATCTAGATATCATTATAGAGAGTGAGAACTGAATGCTTTAATCCATTTCATCCTGATACACTACTGCTTGTAATAAATTTGACTACGATATGTTAAAGGTGGTTTCATAATAATAATAATAATAATAATTTCTATGGCGCCTAACCTCAGGTACAGCTCTAGGCGCTTTGCAAAGTTCAAAAATACAATTACAAAAACTGTACACAGTATTGCACACATACACACACACACACACACACACACACACACACACACACACACACACACACACACACACACACACACACACACACACATTCCAGGCACCACAGCAAAACTGCAAGAGAATCCTCAGCAGTCAATCTTATTCGGTGGCTAATGGGGTTGGAAAAGTGTGTGTTTGTTTGTTTTGTTTTTTTGTTGTTTTTTTTTTTTCAGCGCAGATTTAAAAACATCTTGTGAAGCTGGGGTGGCGGACATGGGAGGGGAGTTCGTTCCAGTACAGCGGCCCAAGATATGAAAAAGACCGCTGGCCGAAAGACTTAGTACGGACAAGAGGTAAGCGCAAAATGTGGCTGTCAGCAGAGGATCTGAGTTGTCTTGAGGGAGTGTACAGCTGTAGGAGAGTGGACAGGTAAGGAGGGAGTAAGGAGATGTGGAAATGCAGCTGAAGCAGACAGAAGAAAGTTTATACTAAATTCTTGCAGCCACAGGGAGCCAGTAGAGAGATTTAAGTACAGGTGTAATATGATCAGTTTTGTGCTTTTTGGTGACGAGCCTTGCAGCAGAATTTGGAACTGTTTGAAGCCTGTCAATCAGGCGCCACGCTATTCCGGCATCACCCTTGAACTAAAATGTTTGATCTATCTCCGAATCTGTAATGTAACCATCATAGGACAATAAGCAAATATAGAAAATCACCCTCGGGACATAATGGGTTAATAGTTATTGTCGCAGGAAAAAGGCGAGGAAATTTATGATCTTCCGCAATCCCTGGCTTTATTGGTGGGTGGAGGTGTAGGTGGGAGGGTGAGCGGAGGGGGGGGGAGGTGGGGGAGCGTCGGGGTAGGGAGGGGGGGGGGCGGGGATAGGATTCAAGTGATTAGAGTGAACCTCGACAGCTCTGTCGTCTAAAGTCGGAACGAAAGAGAGCGAAGGGAACAGCCGGGTCGTGAGTTCGAGCCACGGTCCCGGTCCCGGTCCCGGTAGCTGGGCTCCAAATCCAGGGAAATGACAGGACTTGTTTCCATCGCATGTCCGTTAATGATCCTGGTAAATTAAAGTGGCACAGTTGAGGTACGCCTGAACTGATCAGTTTTCAGCGTTCTAATCCAAATGCAATATAGCTGTCCTGCCATAACAAGCCCGTTAAGGTCCGTCCATTATCACTCTCGTGTCATGGACGTGGACTCATTCGCGGAAAGCCGCATCCGGATGCGGGGCCTATCCGCGCATCCGGATGCGGCTTGCCGCAAATAAGTTAAAATCCCGAACTAACCAACCAAGTGATCTTTGACAGTTTAGTGTCGAACGGGACACAAGGTGTGGCAAATGACGCAGGAGTGGCTTCATAAAAGGCACCATTTGTCTGTAGGGGGTCCCTTTAACTTGGAGACCAGAAGTGAGAACAATGAACAATGAACAATGAACCTTTATTTTCCAACGGTAGAAGTTATTGGTAACAGGACCAGTTGTCAAACTTGCCGTTGCTACATCTACTACATAAGTGACACAGACATGTAAACATACACATACCACACACTGCTGCATGCATGCATTCGCTCACGCACGCACGCACGCACACACAGAGAGAGAGAGAGAGAGAGAGAGAGAGAGAGAGAGAGAGAGAGAGAGAGAGAGAGAGAGAATGATGATGGTGATGAAACTTTATTTATCAACGGTGGTAAAAAGTTTCGACAGAAACAAATCGTCATTATACAAACTTGCCGTTGCTAACATCTACAATAATAATAATAATAAAATAAAAAAATAAAGACATGATATTTACACACATTATTTCATGCAACAATAATTTAAAAGAAAATAGAAACAAAATAATAATAATTTTAAACAAATATTAAATACATAAAATAATAGTAACTCTCAACATTCATCTTACACACACACACACGCACACACACACACACACACACACACACACACACACACACACACACACACACAAAGATTATACATAAATGCATGTGGTACATGAAAGTATTAACCCTCAGGGTTTGTTTAAATAAGTGCCCAGTGATGTTATGTTTGGCTCATCAGGTAATCAAAAAGTTTCGTTTTAAAGATTCCAAGCGAGGCTATAGTCTTCAAATGTGCAGGAATAGTGTTCCATACAAACGGTCTAGAAAATGATAAACTAGTTTTAAAGAGGTCAGTTCTAGGCAGAGGTAGGGGTATAGTATTGTTGTGGCATACATTTGGTGGTTAGATACTGCGGTGTCATGTTATTTGATATCTTGTGCATGAGGATGCATTTGTTAAAACTAAGTTGTTGACGCAGGCCGAGAATGTTTAGATGTCTAAATTTGTCTGTGGTAGAAATGGGCCGCGCATCTATCATTTTGACAGCTCTTTTATATATAGAGTTTAACCTGTTCATGTGAACATCACTACAACCGTCCCACACTGTGGAGACATAATCAACGTGAGACTTGATATGGGCATGAAAAAAAAAACAGTTTACGAGTATGTGTATCTGTTACTTGTCTAAGCTGGGACAACAGGAAAGTGTTTTTAGCAATGGTTTTACAGACTGTATTTATATGCGTCTCCCAACATAGTTGTTCGTCAACGTGTATTCCCAAGAATTTACGCTCTGTGACTTGTTCTATTGGTTTAGCGTTCAGTTGTAAATGTAACGGCTGTGGTCGGCGTTGGTGTTTTTGTCGTGTAGTGATTAAAATACTCTTTGTTTTTTCCTGGATGAAGAACCATATGATTCACTCAGCACCAGTCGGAAACCTCGCTGAGACTACTTGTAAGCTAAGGTTAATGTCAGCTCTTTTTTTTTAAACCCGAAACATGGAGGCTCGTATCGTCCGCAAACAGGTTGCAGTTGACATCAGTGTTAGTAATATGCAAAGGCAAATCATTCATGAATACTATAAATAGAAGAGGTCCCAAGATCGGCCCGTGGGGGACACCGTAGTTTACTTGTCCTTGTTTAGAGTATTTTCCATGGGTATATACATTTTGTTTTCTGTCTTTTATGTACGATCTAAAGAATGCTATGGCGGTTTCACCTATATGGTATGCTGCCAGCTTCTTTTAAGAGAATGTCATGGTCGACAAGATCAAATGCTTTTTGTAGGTCTAAGAAAACAGCTCCAGACATCAGGTTTTTATTTATTGATTCCAGCCAGCTGTCTACAATGTGTGTCAGTGCTGACTGACATGAATGTTTCGGTCTAAAGCCGGACTGATGAATATTCATTAACTTGCGCTTTTCTAGAAAATCGAGGAGGTGTTTTTGTATATGTTTTTCAAGGGGCTTTGACAGGGCCGACAAAAGTGAGATAGGACGGTAGTTATTGACATCTTCAAGATCTTTTGATTTAGGGATTGGAATTACCTTGGCCTCTTTGAAAATAGTTGGAAATGTTCTGTCTTTTATACAGAGCTTAAAGATATAGTGAGTGCTTCTTCCGTATATGGTGGTGACATTTTCAGAATTTTGTTGTCGATACCATCCATCCAAGGACGTTTTGTTCGGCATGCTAGAAATAAATTTGCCGACTTCAGCGACGGTAATATCAGGAATGATGAATGTCTGCAGTATATTTTTTGCCTCACAGTATTTTACCAGTACACTAGGAACTTGATACTCTGCGTTACTACTTGCAGCTGACTGAGCAAGTATTTCAGCTGTCGATAGAAAGTGATTGTTTAATAGATCAGCTGACAAATGGGATGGAATTTCAGGGGTTGAGAGAAGAGAGAGAGAGAGAGAGAGAGAGAGAGAGAGAGAGAGAGAGAGAGAGAGAGAGAGAGAGAGAGAGAGAGAGAGAGAGTGGAATTTGGTCTGACTTGAATTAATGATTTAAATATTTACTTTTAATTTGTTTCGTGTATTTCCTTGTGTATTGCTTTACAGCGGTACGCGCCGTTCGGCTACAGCCTGGGTGCAGTGGATGTTAACGGGGACGGGTGGTCGGATTTGCTGGTGGGGGCGCCCATGTACACGGCAACCACCAATGACTCCAGGTCGGAGGACGAGGGGAGGGTCTTTGTCTACATCAGCCGGGGGGAGGTCCAGAATGGCAAGGTAGGTAGGTACAGGTCAGCTTCGGTATTACGCACATAACTTATTCTGCCCGCGACACACCACAGCAAGATACGGCTCGACCATGGTAGTTCAAGGGTGGTGGCAGAATAGCTTGGTGCATATAGGCGCCAAACTATTCTGCCACCACCCTTGAACTATCATGGTCGATCTGTCTCCTGGATTGTAATGCAGTCTTCAGAGAAATGAAATGAAATGAAATGAAACTTGAAATGAAATGAAATGAAACTTTATTTTCCAAGGATAAAAGAATAGGTGCGCAGACCTGTTTTCATTCTTGTCCTTGCTACACACTACAAAACAACGTACATAAAATCACTCTCTTACCCACACACACACGCGTGCCGGTGTGCAATTGCCGCGTGCACAGGTTTGTGCCAGATTAGCTTGTAGCCTATAGGCGACAAGCCAAGCCTGCACAACCCTTCGGCACACACACACACACACACACACACACACATCGCACACACACACGCACACACACACACCATCGCACGCACGCACACACACACACACACACACACACACACACACACACACACACACACACACGCACACATATCATGTACACATACATTCATCACTTAAAACTATACTACAGCAAATATAAAGAGCATACAGGATTTTGTACATAAAACTGCTATTGTTCTCATCATAATCAACTTGAACACGGCTCACTCCAACAAACATACAACACGCATACACACACACACACACAGACACACACACACACACACACACACACACACACACACACACACACACACACACGCGCGCGCGCGCGTGCGCAAGCACGTAGGGATGCGCACGTGCACACACACACATACTCTCGCACACACACAGACAAACACACACACACACACATGCGATAGCGGCCTTCCCGCGCCAAAACCGCGCACAGCTAGCTGCGGTAGTCTGCAGTAAAAGTAATGTATAGTGATCCCCGTAATCACCGCGCGCGCGGGTTGACGCGAAGAAACTATAGCACTGCTACGCGGCGCGAGCGTTTATGCTGTGTCTATCGACGGCATCCTGTCTGGCCAGCCGAGTCCATGGGGTCATGGATATTATATAATGTGGTTTGCTGGAATGCCAGCGGTACATTACACGCGTTCATAAATGTTACCAGAGAATGCAGACTATCCGTGAAATGCCGCACATGGCATGGAGTGCTACATGTAAGAATAAAAAATAAAAATAAAACATAAAAGGAAAAATTAAGTTTTGCCTAGATGTTTCAGCAGCTATCTTGTAAGTTTTAAGCGATGGCGTGGCTCTAACATCCGCAGGAATAGAGTTCCATAACTTTGCAACAGAATAGGACAATGACGACCTATAAATGTCCAGTCGAGGCATCGGTACTACAAGATTGTTCCCTGGTGTTCGACTGGACCTCGTATGAGCAAAGTGGAACAAACTATTCAGATAGGCTGGTGTTTCTGAGAGGGTGATTTTGCGCATGAGCACCAACTTATTATACATAAACTGTTTTTCAAGTGGCAAAATGTCTAACAGCTTGAACTTATTGTCAGTACTAATGACTTCTGAGGGTCTGTCAACAATGAGTTTAATGGCTCTTCTGTGGAGCGAGTTCAGACTTTTTAAATTAGCATCGCTACTACCGTCCCAAATAGATGAGGCATAATCCAAATGTGATTGAATATGGGCATAGTAGAAGAGTTTCCTTGTTGGCTCATCAGCGAAATGTCTCAATTTCGACAGGAGGAATACATTTTTAGATACTATTTTACACAGTTTAGTAATGTGGCCTTGCCTGCACAACTTGTCGTCTAAGTTGATTCCAAGCACGCGTTGTTCCCTGACTTGCTCCACAGGCTGGCCGTTAAGTGTTAGTTGAAGGGGTAGGGGGGGGGGGGTTCAACTGATGCTTTTGCTGTGTGGTAATCAGCATGCATTTGGTTTTAGTGGGATTAGGTATCATGGCGTTATTTCTGCACCATTCAGATACTTCATTTAAACTGTCCTGGAGAATCTTCACCATACATGTTACGTCTGATGACGAAACGTCCAGTGTTCCATCGTCTGCAAAAAGACTGCAAGTTACACTGGAGTCAGATATATGTAATGGAAGGTCGTTTATGAAGACAGAGAACAATAATGGACCAAGAATCGATCCCTGTGGTACTCCGTGCTCTATCACCCCCTCAGGTGAGTTTTTACCATTCACGTAGACACTGATACTGCGTACGCCCATGCACATATGACATAAGGAAGGCAAGTGTGTCTGCGCTTAGTTAATAGACATTAAGTTTTTGAACTAAAGTTTTATGATTGACGAGGTCAGATGCTTTTGAAAGGTCCAAAAATACTGTTCCAGTCATTTGACTGCTATTTATGGCAGTAAGCCATCTGTCAACTAGGTGTACCAATGTTGTGTGACAGGAGTGTTTCCGCCGAAAGCCAGATTGTAATGGATGTATGAGTTTGTGTTTTTCTAGAAAATGTTGTAAGCGTGTGTGAATGTGTCTTTCTATCGGTTTCGACAGTGTTGACAGAAGCGAAATGGGCCTGAACTTGTTAGGATCGGCAAGGTCTTTCGTTTTAGGTAGTGGGATCACTTTGGCTGTTTTTAAAGAAGATGTAAATATCCGCTGCTTTATGCAAAGGTTATATATTTATGGCAACGTATCTACAATATACGTTAGGGCCATTTTCAGAACTGAGCTACTAAAACCATCATGGCCAGAAGAGAGAGAGAGAGAGAGAGAGAGAGAGAGAGAGAGAGAGAGAGAGAGAGAGAGAGAGAGAGAGAGAGAGAGAGAGAGAGAGAGAGAGAGGGACTTGTTTAATCGGCTGACAGTTAAGGGAAAGGCTAAGTGGCGGTGGGTTTAGCTGGTGCTTTTGACGTGTAGTGATTAGCATGCACTCTGTTTTAGACGGGTTAAGTATCATGTAGTTGTCTCGGCACCAATTTGAGACGTCTAATAGACTATGTTGCATAGAAGAATTAATTGTAGATATTTTTGCCGACGACACGTTGAGAGTAGCGTCATCTGCAAACAAATTGCATCGCACATTTGATTGTGAGATACACAAAGGCAAGTCATTAATAAAAATTAAAAACAAGAGAGAGAGAGAGAGAGAGAGAGAGAGAGAGAGAGAGAGAGAGAGAGAGAGAGAGAGAGAGGGTGGGGTGGGGGAGAGGGGTGGGGGTGGGGTGTGTGGATGGGTGGGTGGGTGGGTGGGGAAGATAGTGACGTCAACGGTGGTTATAAAGGTGGTTATGCTAAACTTGTATCTTCTTGACTTGTCAACAACTATTTTACAACTGAGCCGTTGCAAGTTTTATCCAAGTGTAAGCAAAGCTCGCCTCTTCACAGAATATTTATGCACCAAACAACACTAAACTATTTTGGAACGACATGCATGACCGGTTATCCGTTGTAATGTTGCTAATCCGTTTTGCTTAGATTTACTCATAATATGCAAGGTTATGGGGCGAATAACTCCTTCACTACCAAAGAACGCAGATCGTGTTCTGAAATCTTTTAAAGGGCCCTGTCGTCCAAGAAACATGCAGACACAGTGTGGTCAACAAGAGGCATAGATCCTCATGAGCCCCCGCAACTGCGGGGGCTCATGGGGATCTTTACCTCTTGTCGTTGGATGGTGTTCACCTTTTCTCAGCAGTGTAAAGGATAAATGATAGCATTGGATAATGAAGACGCAAAAACGTGTTTAGCAAGTTGAGCCTCCCACACCCCACACCCCCTCCCCCCTCTCGCCCCCACCCTGTACCCAATGCACAGACAAAAGAGCCCGCGAGGCACAATGCATTCATACACTTTAAAAAACGCGACAAAAACATTTATTCAAAGCATAAGAACCTCTAGCCGTCCAACGCACACGGACACAAAATAAGGCAAGCAAGAGGCACAGGACCTCATGAGCCCCCGCGACTCACGAGTTCCTATGCCTCTTGCGGTTGGGTGGTTCTGGTCGTGTACCGACAGTCAAGGGGTTAAGACTTGGTACAAAGCAATCTGTAATTGATCGAAGATCTCGCGCTTTTAAACCTGCGTAACTCAGTGTAGATTCACCGGCTCGTGAGGATTTATGTCGGCTGCATATTACTTTCACATATTTTATTATGTTTAAAAAAATAAAAATAAAAATAAAACGCAGAATGCACCGCATGCTCGGTTACCCACCGTACAAGATGAAAGGCGGGTCGTGGCAAAATCACACGCACATCTCCCATTTAGTGTGCACAACACTAGTGACCTTTTCAGTGTGTCGTCTGCTGTCTGACGTCTGCTAGACCCAGACAGATCACGTGATGTCGGGGGTAAGGATTGTTTTGGGGGGGTGGGAGTGGGGCGGTAGTGGGGGGGGGGGGGGAGGCGGTGGTGGTGGTGGTGGGGGGGGGGGGGGCGGGGACTTTAAAATAGGGGACCTTTCAAAAGAAAATGGGACGCGCACGGTTATTACACAGCGTAACCACACTGCGTGAACGCACTTTGAGCGAGCGGAAAAAGCAATCACGGATGCTTTTTCAAATTTTTGCCGGAACCAAACACTCGAATAGCCTACAGCCGTGTTTCTTAGAACAGAGCTCTGTATTTTTTTTAGGTTTCAATGGTTTGGTGAGCGTTTGATGTTTATTATGGTTTTGGGCTGTCACTGAGAGTATATTCATAAAATGGAGAATGATGTGTTTTTCAACACGTTTCAGATTAAACCCATTTAACCCCAAAGCCACATTCCCAAAATCTTTGAAATATCACCTAAATAAGTACTAAGTACCATTTGCAAGAGATGGGCTGACCATGATAATTCAAGGGTAGTGCCACATTAGCTCGGCACCCTATGGATCAAACTAATCTGGCACTACCCTTGAATTTCCATGGTCAATCCGTCGCCTCCTGTAAGGCGTCGGGGCTAAATGGGTTAAAATAAACGTCAGTTATTGCTCTTTCCGCTCTTTCAGTTTTCTCCTATCTGATCTATTCGTTTTTACGTTTATTTCATTCAGCCCCGACACACCACAGACATGGGTCGAGCATGATAGTTCAAGGGTGCTGCCGGAAAAGCTTGGCGCCAAGCTATTCTGGCACCACCGTCCTTTACACTGTCATGCTCGTTCTGTCTCTAGAATTGTAATACAGTTCTTCAGATGGCAACTTCAAAATTTAGGGATTTTGGTCCTGGGGCAGAATGTGTTACACGACGTGGTAACTGCATGTAACGCACGCAGACTTGCCCACAGTCGTACGCACAGACTCTCACGCAACAGACGCATACACCGCCCCTGACTCAGACGGGCGCATTCATGCGGTAAAACACAACACACGGGCTCCCTTTCTAAAGTAACCTTTATACACTATAAATGAAAAAGAACGACTTAAATGACTATCAACTATATACACTGTTCTATTGTCACACCACACACGTATCACAATATCTTTGCCAGGTTAGGTCTTAGTCTCACATTGCCTCCAACCTGTTTGATGTTGTTGCCTGGTTACGTTGGTCCTTCTCACGTCTAGGCGTGAAAGTCCTTCGTCGTACGCTTGTTGCCGTCCTGTCTCTCTTTGGGCACGGACGTCCTTGTTCTCGTACGGTACTCAGTTCTCGCTTGGACTTGGGTGTCTTGGTCCCCAGTCAGACTCACTCTCAGAAGAGCTGGAGGGATGACCTCACGTAGGTCCCACCTGCGACTCGACGTCTCGGCGTCCGTCTTTCCACTCTTGTTACAAGAACTCTGAAATCTAGGCTTCAGAGTCTTGGAATGCGGGCTAGGTAACTCAAACACAACCGTTCCATACGACAAGACAGCCCGCACTACCGATCTAGACCTCTGACAGTCACAGCTTCCGCCTAGAACTCACTAAACAGAACTCACTAAAAATCCCGTGCTAACCATGTCTTACAGATTTCCCGTGCGTCTAGTGCCACACGGACTATTGGCACCAACAAACCGTCAACAAAACCCGTACCGTACTAATCCTACTGTGCGAGCACTATGCACAAGCATAGAGCTTCATCACACTGCATCCAAACGTGATAAGCAGTACAATGGTCAAAGTTTCATCCAGTTACAATAAACGTCTGTTGACACAGGTTAAGACGGATGTAATCTAATTAACTAATCTGGAAGTACCTTGAACTATACTGACGAGCAAAAGAAATGCGACATCATTTGAATCATCGTAATCACTTCAGTGTTTCCCATGATTCCAATGATGCCACTATAATTTTATCGTCGTTGTTCGTCAGTATATGATAGACATGAAATACGTTCTCAGCGCTCAAAGGCGACTTTTAACAGTGAATGAAATAAACATTTTGCGTACTGAAACTTTTCCTTGACCCTAACTAGGTCAAAGAAAAACAATATGCAGTGCCGACGGGCATAGGATGATATTTGCGTAGTGGATCACCTCTATAAAGTGGTACAGATATCCCATGCCTGTGGAGTATATCCCACCCTCTTGTACGCTTGCGAAACCTGGACTGTGTACAGGAGGCATGCACGCAGACTGAACCACTTTCACCTAACATGCCTGCGCAAGATCCAGAAGTTAAGGTGGCAGGCCAAGACCCCAGATACTGAAGTGCTCCTTTCTGCGGGTGTGCCTTCTGTCCAGACCATACTGATGATGCATCAAGTCAGATGGGCGGGCCACGTCGTAAGGATGCCAGATGAACGCATCCCCAAGCAGCTGCTCTTCGGCGAACTGTCATCAGGCAAGCGTTGTCATGGCGGCCATCGCAAGCGTTTCAAAGACACTCTCAAGGTTTCCGTGAAAGCCCTTGAGATAGATACCAACTCCTGGGAGAAATCAGCCCTGGATCGCACCTCATGGCGCAGTCTTATCAACAGGGGATCCACAAGCGCTGAGGATAGACGCACAACCGAAGCAGAGAGAATGCGCCTCCAGAGAAAAGGACGAGCGGCAAGCACTTTCAATGCTGCACCATCTCACGTGTGTCCCACTTGTGGGAGGCACCTCCGTGCCCGGATTGGCCTCACCAGCCATCTCCGGACACATCATTATTAAACACAACATGGCTAAGGATTTCAGTGGTCCTCATCGCCCTCGATGGACGCACATCATGTCCAAGCAGTATCGAAAGCTAGTCATTGCAGTAAGTTCTAATAATAGTCTTAGGAAAACATCAAATATACTGAAGCAGAGTTCAAACGCCATGACTTGGGTTAACTCATTCAGCTCCGACGCACCACAGCACGACATTGATCGAGCATGATAGTTCAAGGGTGATGCCAGAAAAGCTTGGCGCCCATAGGCGCCAAGCTATTCTGGCACCACCCTTGAACTATCATGCTCGACTGATCTGTCTCTAGAATTGTAATACAGTCCTTCAGAGGGCAACTTCAAAAATTGGGGATTTCGGGAATGGGAATGGGTTAATGGTTCTCAAGTTTGTCAAACAAGAGACAACTTTATGAAACGTTCATCTGCATGCATGGTCAGCTTGTGCGGCTCTTCAGCCGACTGTCCAAAAGGTTTCAATTTACTTATAATTATGCAGCATAAACGCGTGCGTACTTCTGTTTCTCTAGTGTAGTGACTTAGTTTTGACTAATACAGGTGTTGAGCAGACTTATTGACGATAGTTGTTTAGCTCTTTAGCGTCATATGCTTAGCACCTTGAGCGACATTCCTCTTTCTGCGGAGCAGAAGTACAAGTCAAGTAAAAAATGAGGTCATGCCCTACCACAGAAAACTCAAAGACACATACATTCTCATGAGGCCCTGCCATTGCATCATCCCAAAAATTCTTCCCAAAGGCTCTTCAAGAGGCCTATATTCTCATGATGCCCTGCAACTGCAGGGCCCCATGAGAATATATGCCTCTTTGCTGACGTGAGGGTATGCCTTGGTTATTGCCCCTAGTCGAACGATCGCCAGGGACGCATTCACGCCACTGGGCGCCCGCCGGGGTCGCGACGGTCACCTCGCCAAACGGTGCATGGCCTGACACAGGTGACACGCGATCGACAGTCTGAAACCAAACGCCAGTAGATACTGTCGTATGTACCACGGAGATTAGTGTGTACCGGAAGCACGTTTCGAGCCGTATTTTCGTACGTGAACGGATTCCTTTTAATTTTCGCTTAATGGTTTGCACATAACTACTGCGATCACAAACATAGACACATATATGCAAAAACTCCAATCGCAAATTGGCATATCAAGGCTATTTTTTTTTTTTTTTTTTTTTTAGCGAAATGTGCATTAGAACCGTAATCCGAGTCTGTACGAGAATCAGTCGACTCAAAGGAATTGAAAAGTCGGTTGTGAGAATTAAAACAAGTTGTCTCCCTTCCCTCTACCAGCAATCTCACACTGTAACTCTATAACATTAAGCGAGTTTATACGAGAATATTGGACTGAGCCTAATATTTACCCTGTACGTGTACTATTTGTAAATAATTTTTCAAACTGAAGATTGTTTAGAATTGTTAGCATCGATCCACGAGTGAGATCATATGCAACGCCGAAAGGTCACGTTTGTCCGCATTGTGTGCGACAGGGGTCAACTTGGAGATTGCCCTCCTGGCAGCCGGTCGTGTGAGCGAAGTACACATTTCATGAATGCATTTTACCCATTGGCTGTAGGTAACGGTTTTTGTCGCGACAAAATCAGCTACCGACAGCCAAATGGTTAGACATGATGTCGTGTAGTTCTAAAGTAACAAATTAATTAGGTCAGTGAAAGGTGTACGACATTATCTGTCATATTGCAGCCCATCGGCCTGCGGCACGTCAAGATAATTCAAGGGTAGTGCCAGATTAGCTTGGCGCCTCAAGGCGCCAAGCTAATCTGGCACTACCCTTGAATCATAACAAATTATTTAGGTCAGTGAAAGGTGTACGACATTATCTGTCATATTGCAGCCCATCGGCCTACGGCACGTCAAGGCGAGTGTACGAAACCACGTCGCATGAAGATGAAAGGTGTCCTTGCTCCTCATTACACCGAGGGAGCGAGGACTATCACCTGTCGCGTTCGGTTCAGACTGCTGTCGACGGGGAGACCTAACTTAGAGAGGAGGGTTCTCGGTACCTGCATGTCCCCTGCTAGACCCCCCTCCCCTTTAACCCTCACACCTTTCCACCGCCCCCGCTCCCTCCCTTGCCCTCCTCCCCACCCCCTCTCTTTTTCGCCCCCCCCCCCCTCCCCGACCCCCCCCCCCTCCCCCCACACTTCCTCGTCTGACTCGTCATAGGCGGCGTCCCACAAAAGTCCCGAGGCGAAAACCAAACATATTTCCTCCATTGGAGGATCTGTTTAGTGAATAAAACCGATCACTTCCAACAGGAGGCATAGATTCTCATGAGCCCTGGTGGCCTGCGGCCGCAGGGGCCCATGAGAATCTATGACTCTTGCAGATATCACCGGATGGTGACGGACCTTTCTCCACACACAATTTCACTCAAACGGCCAGCCACGGGGCTGTTCAGAACATGAGACCATGCAGGACTTTTTCTTGTAAAGCTTGTTGTCACAGAGTTTATTCACTGGCAGGGGTCTACTAGAATATGTGTGTATAGATTGTGAGACTTTGTGTGTATAGATTGTGGGGCTATGCGGCAGGCCCATTCACATGTTTAGGCGGTGCACACCGAACGAACTGATAGCGTAGCCCTGATTAGGAGCCGTGCGCTCCCTGTGGTTACGATCGAAACTGCACAGGACTTGTGAGTGTGTTGGTGACTGTCTCGTGCAGTACAGAAACAGTGTTTAACTCATTTAACTCCAGGAGATGTTACCTAATGACTTTGGACCAGCTGTAGGACATGGTTCGACCATGATAATTCAAGGGTAGCGCCAGATGAGCTTGGCGCCTGAAGGCGCCAAGCTCATCTGACACTACCTTTGAATTATAATGGTCAATCCGTCTCCTGCTGTAGGGTGTTGGGGCTAAATGGGTTAAACCAACTTGATAATAACTCACTACGTTTCCCATCATAATATTTGATGGTTCATAGTTGGAGTATCAGTCTGTGAAATAAACTTACTGATAAATTCAAAGACTAGCATTACGTGTATGTGCATTTGTGGTACATTTATGAAATTTTAACTCATTGTGCCCGAGGTACGAAATACCCACATTTTGGAGTTATCCTCTGAGGACTGCATTACAATTCAGGAGACATGTCGACCATGATAGTTCAAGGGTGGTGGCAGAATAGCTTGGCGCCTATAGGCGCCAAGCTATTCTGCCACCACCCTTGAACTATCATGGTCGAGCCATTTCTTGCTGTGGTGTGTCGCGGACAGAATAAATTAACACATTGTACAGACTTTGCTCAGTTCATAGTGTGTGCGTGCCGTTGTAGCACAACGTTTCTACAGCTTCTATCATTCCACCAGCTTCCAAGACTCAAAGGCCGTTTATTTTCGTTTGCTGGAGTGTTTGTCACTGACTTTGAAATCAAGAGGAGCCCACAAATAACACAAGCAAAGAGGTCAGTGGGAACTAGACAGCCGCTAACCTGAAGTAGACCAGTTTTAAAAAATTGAGAAGTCGGCTTGACTGTCCCTTTTCAAACATGTCCCAGAAAGCAAAAGGTGTGTCCCGACAGCGCAAACTTCTGAGTACAGTGCACCTGATTTGACAGGTAAGAGGAGAAATTTTAAGTGTACCTGTGGCCCGCAGCAAGCAGGCAAAAGCTTTCTCTTCAAACACAAGAGGAGAAAATGTCGTCTGCTCTCCAGAACTGGAGGCTTTCCCTGCTCGTCGTTGTCTGTGTTTTGGGCACCAGTGCGAGACTTGTAGAGGCGAGGGAGAGCCGGAGTTCCAGACTGTCTGGTAGAAGTTCACGACTGTCTGTCAGTAGTTCAAGGACAGAACTTGAAGATCACAAAGACTCAGAACGTCGAGATGTTCTACTAGAGAATCAGGAGTCGGATGTTACTTTCAAAGACGGCGAGGAAGAGATATGCAAAGGTAGGTCTTTTCCTTTTGTTCACTTACTCTGTAAGCAAAGGCTTGACTGTCCCTGCGAAGGTCTTTTGCTTACTGGGTAGTCACGCACGATTTCCGCCTCGTCTGGTGATGTAAATATAGGGCCTTGACGGGTCTTTGCCAGCACGAGGTGGACATGTTCACGAACATCCGCATAAGCAGAGGATCTTGAAAATATGCAGATGGAGAGGGCTTGCCATCTGACCCGGCCTTCAATGCCAGTGGACACAGATTGTGTTTTAGAAATCATTGATAATTCAGCCTTCAGAGGAACATGAACTACAACGCGGTTTCAGCAAGAGGCCTAGATCCCCATGTGAGCCCTCGCAACTGCGTGGGCACATGATGATCTATGCCTCTTGCAGATGAATGGTCTTCAATTCATCTTGGCAGTGAAGGGGTTAATGGGTCGGTATCTAATTAAATCATGCTACGTGTTCCTTTATGTATGGTGATCTAAACATGTTGATGTAAGTCAGTGCACTGAATTAGTCTGGCCCATCTTTGTGAACTGAAGCTCAACCCTTAATTTATCGTATCGGTAATCGGTAATAATATGATGCCCTTATGCAACCTTCAATAATTACAGAAAGTTCAACAGGTTATCGCTCAGTTCAACATCACACATAGGCGTGTCACACAGCTCGTATACCACGCTGAAAGGTTGGATACCGTTAATATCCGTCAAGTGTCCACGATTATTGTCACCGATTGTTCTATTGTCCCAACGATTCAACACACAATACGCGTGTCAAATAGTCACGCTTAAAGGTTGCATATCGCTGAGACTGTCAAGTAAATATCAACGACTGTCACAACGACATCGCTAAGTTCGTGCTTTAGTTTAAAAGGTCAGATTGCAGAATTATTTATATGCAGGTTATCGTGAACTGCGAATCCCAGTGCGTCCTCATGTAATTTATTTTATATGGTGATGTCATGGTGATGTCAACTAAGTTCGCTTATTATGCAAGTGGATCGAACCCCGCAAGTTCGTGACACGTATTTCTGCTAAGCAAAGTGCCACGCCTGTCAAACATTAAAGATAGAAGATACGTTTGTTTACCATATTGACAGTGCCATTTAGGACTGTGTCCTGGTGCTGAACACATACATTCAAAACCGTTCAACCAAAATGCATGCATAAATGATATAAACAATTCAATAATGTATACTTCTATGTCTTAAAACAAGAACGGCTAAATGAGATCAAATGTGTATACTGCCTAAAATAACTTTAAATTAATATAACTTCACACACACACACACACACACACACACACACACACACACACACACACACACACACACACACACACGAACGCACGCACGCGCACACACACACACACACACACAAACACACACACACATACACACAACTTAAAATCAATTTCGGACATTGCACATATTGACAGATGGTTAGAATATTTAATTGCATCTTTAAATCAGATCTAACCTATCGTAATTAAATTAACATTTACATTCCAGATCTTATCGTAAGTGGATTTTCATCTACATAAACCCCTTCACTACCAGTGGGCGCAACTTTGTGTCCGAAATCTTTGTTTATTCAACAATCAAGTGCCACAACCGTCCAAGGAACGTGGACTCAATTTGGTCTCAGCAAGAGACATAGATCCTCATGAGCCCCCGCTGTCGCGGGGGCTCATGAGGATCTATGTCTCTTGCAGTTGGATTGTGTTCACATTTTATCCGCGGAAAAAAGAGACAGCTAACCCGGAATAAACGCACTCTGATGATGCTGGGGCTTGACTCTACCGTCAAGAGGCATTCATTCGTATGAGCCCCGGCTCTTAATGTTGTATGTCTCTTGTGGGGCGTGCTTTGGGGACGACTATCTCATGTGTTTAGATCAACTTCTAATGTAAAAGTGCGCGCTGCCAAAGGAAAATTAATGTGCTTCTCGAAAACGGAGACTGCCTGCCTGCGCTTCGAGGTGCGGCGAATGAAGAAATGATCAGTCAAAGTGACAAACTACAGCAGAGCAGAAAACGTAAAGTGACACGGTGTCATTCACATGCGTGTAAGACATATGATTACATGGCCCGCCTGTCGTGTTAAGTTATGCAGATGCACGCGCTGACACACACACACACACACACACACACACACACACACACACACACACACACACACACACACACACACACACACACACACACACACACACACACACACACACGCACGCACGCACACACACACACACACACACACACACACACACACACACACACGTTAAATGTCGTACGCTCTGCATACACGCACTTTAAGACCGTCACTGCAGATTGTGTTCCTGAAATCTTTGTTAATTCAACGACCTTCTTCGCCCAAGAGCCCCAGCGGTCCTGTATAGGCATCCTGTCTCGGAAGACAATGGAGTATATGCGCTTGCTGGGTCAGTCCGTTTTAAGATTTGCAGTGCCTGCTGTGACTAATCAGTCCAATGCGAAAGCGGCATAGTCTGTTGCATTTGCTACAGGTGAAGCCTGTGTCTGTTGCTGTGGGCACTGGCTCTTCTTTCTTTCGTCTGCGATGCGTTCCTCTCCTCCCACTGGTTTTCTCTCTTTCCCTCGCTCAGCTTTATGCTGGTCTTTACTGCGAGCCGCCAGCTGGCACGATCTGCGGTGGCGGCTTCTAAGTCTGCGGGATTAAGGCTTCCAGCTTTCAGATCACGCTTGCAGACATCTTTGTATTTAAGCGCCGGTCTGCCTGTTGGTCTGGTGCCGGAGGCGAGCTCACCATACAAAATGTCCTTAGGAATCCGGTCATCCTGCATGCGGCAGACATGACCGAGCCAGCGTGTCTTTGTGAAAGGAGTGCGTACATGCTAGGAATGTTTGCCTTGGTCAGCACTTCAGTGTTTGGAACATGGTCCTTCCAAGTGATGTCTAATATTCTCCTCAGGCTGCGCAGATAGAAAGAGTTAAGTATGCGCTCTTGACGGGTGTACAAACTCCACGTCTCGCTGCTGTAAAGAAGAATGCTGAGCACACAGGTCTGGTACACTTTCATCTTAGTGTTGATGGTAAGCTAGCTGTTGTTCCACACTCTCTTGGTCAGGCGAGCCATCGCCGTTGATGCCTTACCGATTCTGGAGTCCAGTTCGTTGTCCAGAGAGAGGTTATTGGAGATAGTTGAACCAAGGTATGTAAAGTTCTCCAATACCTCGAGGGTGTGATCGCCTATAGAGATGCAAGGGGTGCTGCTGACATCCTGGCCCATGATGTTTGTCTTCGTTAGGCTGATGGTCAGCCCAAACTCATCGGTGGCGCGCGCAAAACTGCTGACGAGACGCTGTAGTGCTTCCTCGGTGTGGGCAGTCAGGGCGGCATCATCAGCAAACAGCATCTCTCTGATCAGGACCCTGCGCACTTCGGTCTTTGCGCGCAGACGTGCATGGTTGAAGAGGCTGCCGTCACTCCTAGTGTGGATGAAGACGCCATCTTCTGACTGACTGAAGGCATGGCGTATCAGCAGGGAGAAGAAGATGCCGAAAAGTGTAGGGGCGAGTACGCAGCCTTGCTTCACGCCGCTTTGGATCGAGAAGGGTTCTGAGGATGAACCGTCATACTGTACGGTACCTTTCATTTCGTCATGAAAGGATGTGACCACCTTCAGAAGCTTGGGGGGACATCCGATCCTGTGTAATAGGGTGAAGAGACCTCTTCTGCTGACCAAGTCGAAGGCCTTGGTCAGGTCAATGAAGGCGATCATGTAAAGTGGCTGTCTCTGTTCCCGGCACTTCTCCTGCAGCTGTCTCAATGAGAAGATCATGTCGATTGTTTATCTCTGAGGTCTGAAGCCGCACTGCGCCTCTGGGCAAACGCGTTCGGCCAACACTTGTAGTCTGTTCAGCACCACGCGGGCGAAGACCTTCCCCACAGTACTCAGCAAGGAGATGCCACGATAGTTATTACAGTCACTGCGGTCTCATTTGTTCTTGTAGAGCCTAATGATTTTGGCACCCCGTATGTCCTGAAGTAAAAACTCATGGAGGTGGTCAAGGAGGACACTCTTTTTGCCAGCCTTGAGAACCTCAGGGGGAATACTGTCATTGCCTGAAGCTTTACCACATGCTAGGGAGTCAATGGCCTTGCTGAGTTCATCTACTGTGGGGTAGAGTATCAAGTTCTTCCATCACGGACAGGGTGGTGGTGGTCTCCACTGCAGTGTCAGTGACGTCGTTCTCCTTCGAATACAGCTGCTGGTAGTGCTCCGCCCATCTCTCCATCTGCTTGCCGCGTAATGGTGCTTGAGCCAAATGCTTTCTTCATGCCCTCATACATGGCGCGGATACTCTCACAATCGGCTGAGAGCTGGATGCTCTGGCAGAGATTTAGCCAATAGTCGTTGGCGCATTTCCTGGCGATCCGCTGAGCGTTACTTCGGGCTTTACGGAGTGCAGCTAGCGCCTTCTCTGAAGGTTCGCACTTGTAGTCTAGCAGTGCTGTACGTTTAGCTGTGATAGCTGGTTCAAGTTCGGTTATTCCTGCTTTGAACCAGTCTGGGTTTTTTTTCTCCCTCTTGCCAAAGGTTGTCATGGCTGAATTGTAGATGGCGTCACGAATGTGGCTCCACCTCGCTTCAGCGTTGCCCCAGCCGTCCTAAGAACATGGATACAAAGTGGAGTCAACAAGAGGCATATATCCTCATGAGCCCCCGCAACTGCGGGGGGCTCACGAGGATCTATACCTCTTGCAGTTTAGTAGTGTTCAGTTTTTCTCGGCAATGCACAGGTCAAACAAAAACACAAATCTGCAAGAGGCATAGAGCCTCATGGCCCATGCAGCCAGCGGGTGGGGGGAAGGGGGAGGGCGGAGGGGGGCTTATGAGGATCCATGGTTCTTGTTGGCTCTATTTGTATCGTGTGCCTTAGAAAACCTGGTCTGTGCGTGTACGACTGACGACAAGAGCGGATCGTACGATGGTATGGTGATGCAAGACCAGTCAAACATACCGCAGGTCTGAACAGTCCACCTCTCTAACGACCTACCCCCCTCCCTTCTTCCTCCATGATCATTCGTGGGGGTGGGGGATGGTAGGGGTAGGGGTAGGGGGTTGGGTTGATGGGTTATATTTGGGTCACGGCTTCACAAAGACTTCGTTTTGCCAGTCAGGATTTGAGCCATCACAATTTAGTGACAACACTGTTTCACGAATAGCGGATCACGAAGATTGTCTTTACGAGTCACGAAAACATAAATCACGGCAATGATGTGTTACGATTTTAAGACATATCTCTTTTTTTTTTTCATTGCTCACTAGGGTCTTGCATATATCTGTTTTTATCATGGCCCACTGTGGTATCAGGTCCTATTAAGCGCTATCATAATGCTGTCACAATGACTTTACCTGATGAGATGTATAGAGGACTCCTCCTCACTGTGAACCAAGGTCTTTTTTTCGGGAGCATTCCGACCCTGTGACTAAACGTGAACAGACAGACATCGCTTTCTTTCGTGCACAGTTGCTTTTACTCTCACACCTTTTCATGTTTCGTGGGCCAACAAAACGCAGTGTGTGGGTACTTCTAGACTCGGCCCGCATCGCCGTTTCCGCCTCAGAGGATCAGTACTGTGAATAAGGCAGACAAGATGCATGAATTAGCATGAGCCCCCGCATCTGCGGAGGCTCATGATAATCTATGCATCTTGAAGATGGAAGCATATCTGTGTGTGCAACCTGCATTCAGTTTCAGCCTGGCCTTGTAGATTGTGTACCTGTCGTCCGTAAGTTACCTTAGTGTCTACCTGTTGCTCAAAGTACGGTGTTTACCTGCGGACCATCAGTGCATGCATACCGTGTGTTAATTTGCCATTAGCCCCTGCCCTGCCAACGAACGTACATTTTGTACATTTTTGTTTCTGAAATCTGACTTCACTAAACGACCAAAAGCCACAACTGTCCAAAGAACATGGGCACAGAGTGCTCTCAGCAAGAGGCATAGATCCTCATGAGCCCCGCGTCTCGGGGGCTCATGACGATCAGTGCCTCTTGCAGTTAGATCGCGTTAGCTTTTTCTCTGCAGTGAAGGGGTTAAGATTCTCTCCTGGAGATTTTCACATCCCGACACTGTTCTAAAGCTGTTGCTCGTAGACGATGTTGACAAATCGCATATCCATAGGTCTACGTATGCCATCTCAGAGCTGTGTGAATACAACCGTTCAGGAACAGTTGCGTTTACATGCGCTCACAATATACCTTGGGCGCCTAACATCCTTCATTTTTTTCGCGTTTGACGATCTCTGTTTGTTAGTGGCGTGTGCCATGATTTAGACGGCCCTTTGTATTACTTCTAAGAGACGCCGTAAGACGACGGAGCGTGGAAGGGGACCGAGGGTGGAGGGGCGGAGGTGGGGGTACGGTGATAACGGGGTGGTGGGGGTGGTGGAGGCAACGTCAAACAACAGTACAACCTCATAAAAAATCAAAATCTTATAGCCTTAAGATTTTTTTCCTCTGTTAATATTTTGTCTACAAAAATAAATATACAAGTTAAAATGTATGATTTTCCTTTCCAATTTTTCTGAAAAAAAAAAATGGTGGGAAGAGGGGGTCAGGAGATACTCTGGCCTTATCCCCCCCTCCCCCCCCCCCCCACACACACACTCCCTCAGCCCCGCTTCCGTGTGCGTTGTGGGTGGGTGGGAGGGGGGGCGGGTGTGGTGGGGTGGGGTCAGGGTTTGCCCGGTTCCTACACCACTGCCATAATAACTTGATGAAGTGGATACACAAGGACTCTGTACACACCCACCTTAGCCGGCATTCAGTTTTGGCGCGAACACCCGACGTTCATTGACTAGAGAGCAGTCGTACGATATACTCCCTCTCCAACAGTGATCTCATAGCGTCTGCAAGAGGCATAGATCCTCATGAGCCCCTGGGTGCAGGTTCTCGTGAGCAAATAATTCCTCTTGCAAATGGATTGGAATTATGTTATTGTCGCTCGGCTTGCTAGCTTCATGGGGTTTGTGTCCATATACATTGGGGTCACGTACCGAACTGCCGAGCACGACATGATTTTGGTGGCATTGATCAGTCACATTAGCGTATTATTAACTCATTTCAGACGTGATGCATTCGGATACGCGGCTTTATGCCGCGCATCCAGGATGCGGCACGTCTTGAATGAGTTAAGTCTGTGTCCCTTATCGAGTACATCTAGGGATTTGTAGATGGAGCATTATCTAAATTTCCATTCAGTACTAAATAAGCAATTGTCGCATTTCAAGTTATGATAATCCGCAGAAATGTTATGGTTGTTCAATGGTCGTACCTGATTAGTGGCACGACCATTGAACAACCATAATCAGGCACTTCCTTTGAGCTCAGTATCACGGCCCTTTGGTCGATTCGTGTCCCGCAGATGGAGCTGGAAAGGAAAGAGTGACGGAGATTTCCGCCCACACAGCTAATACCTGCATAGGATTAAACAGTCGCCTCGCTGCTACGTCTTTGTCAACTTTTGAAACACCCCCTCCCCTCTACCCTCCGCACCCTTCTGTCGCTAAATCCTGTCCAAATAACGTTTAGAAAGGTCTGCTCTGTTCACTAAAAGTAAACGGTTGTAGCAATGGGCACGGTGCGAAGTCCTATACTTTGGGATTCTATTTGTACACCCATGTGGTCTACTAACGGTTTCTCAACAGTACTGTGTTATCCACATACACAAAACTGTGTGCACAGACAAACAAACAAACATTCAAACAAACAAACAAACAAATTCCACAAACAAAACAAATCCTATTGCATTGACTTAAGTGATTCAGGGTTGTTGTTGTTGTTGTTGTTGTTGTTGTTTTGTTTCGTGTTGCGTAAAGCCGCGTATCCAGATGCAGCACGTCTCGAATGTGTTACAATTTCAGTTTAAACCTTTTGGAAAGGGCAGGAGATCTTTAAGCGCTTGGCCCCGCCTCCGCCATGTCTCTCTGACCGCGGTTCCGTGTCTACAAAAGTGGCGTGATCTCGAAGTCGTAGGGAAATCCTCAACGGGGGATGGTTTGACCGTGGGTTGTTCAAAGGCTTTGCCTTATTCCCTTTTTTGAGTAGGGGATCTGTTTAACCCTCCGCTGCCACTGATCACGGATTTCGCGTCTGAAACCACTGCAAGCTGACCGACATTCGCGTGAAAAACGCAAATAAATTGGGACCAAAGATAGATATAATAATAATAATAATAATAATAATTACGGTATTTATAATGCGCTTATCTTATAATAATTATAACTCTAAGCGCGCACTCACAACTCGCACACGCATGCGCACGCTTTAGACAATGACTCACGTACCACAAATAGTGAAAATACATTACGACGGTCAGCTTGGGGTGGGGAGTGTGGTGATATAGTGCTAGAACTGTTGAAAGAGGTGAGTTTTGAGGGCGGACTGGAAGGAGGAGAGAGAGTGTTTCTGACGGAGAGAGAGTGGGAGAGTGTTCCAGGTGGATGGACCGTATACTGAGAAGGAGCGGGGGCCGAAAGTGCTGAGTTTGGTGCGGGGGATGTGGAGGCGGAGAGGGTCGGAGGCGGAGCGGAGGGAGCGGGAAGGAGTGTAGGGGTGAAGTAAGTTGGAGAGATAGGTAGGAGCGTAGTTGTTCAGAGATTTGTAGCAGAGAGACATAATCTTGTATTGGATGCGTTGGGGGATGGGGAGCCAGTGAAGGAGCTTGAGCAGGGGAGTGATGTGGTCGGATTTTTTCTTTCTGAGGACGAGGCGGGCAGCATTGTTCTGGACGCGCTGGAGAGTGAGAGTGGTGGAGTGAGGAAGGCCGGAAAGGAGAGAGTTGCAGTAGTCGATGCGAGATAAGATGAGAGAGACAGCGAGTTTGGTGGCAGCTTCGGTAGTGAGGTATTTTCTGATCTGACTGATGCGGCGGGGGTGGAAATAACATGCCTGGGCCGTGGCGGAGACGAATCTGGTCATGGAAAGAGAGGAATCGAGGATAACGCCAAGGTTCTTGACCGAGTCAGAGAGAGAGAGAGAGATGGGGGTGCTGTCGAGTTGAAGGTGGAGAGAGGAAGGGAGCTGGGAAAGTTTCTGGTGAGTGCCTACCAACATGGCTTCGAAGTTCCGTTTTGTCGTCGTTCAGTTTGAGCTTGTTTGCTGTCATCCAGTTTTTCACGTCTTCATAGCAGTCAGCCGTGCGAGTCAGTAGTGTCTGAGTGTTGTCGAGTTTGTCTTTGTCTAGTAGTTGTGAGTCGTCAGCGTAGAGGTGGTGGTGTATGTGGTGAGACTGGATGATGTTGGACAGGGGAGAGGTGTAGAGTGTGAAAAGGACCGGGCCCAGGACGGACCCCTGTGGAACGCCGCAGGAGAGCGTGACTGGGTTGGAGCAGACGCCGTCGATGGTGACGGACTGATATACAGGACAAAGCGCTAACAAGAGACATAAATCCTCATGAGCTCCCCCGACTGCGGGGGCTCGTGAGGGTTTATGTCTCTTGCAGATGGGTTAGCGTTTGCCTTGGCCCGGCAGTTAAGAGGTTAAAGCGATAGATCTACTGCAGTACGGGCTTTGATTGTTAAAAATGTGTCGATAAAATACACGCAGTAGGTTCTCAGTCTTGTCCTGCTTCAACTAAGACTTCTCTAAGTTTCATTTGACAATCCATGTGAGCAGGCGCATTTTAAAGAGGTTTTCTACTGCCCCTGAATGTGGTCGTTTTAACTGTGCTAAGAGAAGGAGAAGAAGAGCAGTAAAGTCTTTTATTTTAGGACATGAACACTTCAAAAGTTAAGTCAGCCCTTTTGTCCAGCATAATGGTAAGGCACACTAAGAACCTTCGCAAAAGAGGTATTGCCATCCATTAACTCTGTATTGCATGGAACAGATCGCTTTGATTTGATTGGGGCGTAATAATGTGCTCTGTCTCACAGTGTCACCGTGAGATGGCTTTAGTCGCCTGCTTGGCGTCATACCCAACTAACTAACTAACTAACTAACTCACAGTGAAAACAGTTATAGCGTAATACTTTTTAATAGGAGTTTGACGAGCGATGTGCGCTGACATGTTGGACAGTCCTCACGCGCGCACGCAGCGCGCTCAGCGATCGACACCTCACTCATACCGATACCAAAGGGGAGAAAGATACGTCACGCTTGAAAATCACAAGAGGTGATGCACTGTGATTCGACCTTTAAGACAACCATCCGCACAAAAGCCCCGCCTGAACACAACACAACTGAACTGCAAGAGGTATAGATCCTCATGAGCCCCCGCAGTTGCGGGGGCTCATGAGAATCTGTACCTCTTGCTGAAACCACTTCAGTTGCATCCATGTTCCTTGGACAGGTAGTGGTTTGTTGTTGTTGTTGTTGTTGTTGTTGTTGTTGTTGTTGTTGTTGTGTGTGTGTGTGTGTGTGTGTGTGTGTGTGTGTGTGTGTGTGTGTGTGTGTGTGTGTGTGTGTGTGTTTAATCAACGAATTATTGCATAAACACAATTTGCCGTCTTCTGTCACTGAACGGCTATGGTATTATGGTAGAGTGGCCTCACTCACAGCATTCTGGTAGAAGGCCTAGCGTTGTACTCAACATGATGGTCAAGAGCATTTCAGATAATTCCGCCGTCGCGCTGGCTCATTATTCAGACAACAAAAACCACTTCCCCAAAGAAAACAAGCTAATTAATGAACTGGAAAAGAGAGGCGTATATAGCTTTCATCGCTCAGGGCCGTCTCGTCTGCCGAAGACAAAGGTGACTTGTTTCCCGATGAATGTAAGGTAAACGGGGTCCTCATCTCCACTACTGTCGGGGATGAGGCGAGCGTCACCCAGCTGCAAGAGACATAAACTCTTTTGAACGGGTTCTTGTTAGTCCTATGGCGCTCCTGTGTTCTTTCCTAAATTTTCAGACCTGTACGTACACAGACACGGGAGAAACTCGTGTCTACACACACACACACACACACACACACACACACACACACACACACACACACACACACACACACACACACACACACACACACACACACACACACACAGGCGCACATAAGCCTCACAGTGGGTTACCTACCATTTCATGTGAAAATGGGTTCCCATATTTCTATTTGTTCTAGGGCTCTGGAATTGATGCGAATGTTTAGAAGTCACCTTATAACTAAGCTCTATAACTTAAAATAAAATAGACATTTTCTAGAAACAGAGGCACTTGATGCCGAAAAAATGGGTTTCTGCCAATAAAGTGGGAGGGTGTCTCTCTCACACAAAACTGACTGGCATTACAGTCAAAATGGGTGTCTTCACAACAGTAGGCGTCTGTAATAAGGTCAAGTTCATGGAATACTTCTTTTTCACATTAATTTTTTTCCCCAACTTAATGTGTATGTGTGCTTTAACATTCTTTACATTGCATGGTGCAAAATTCAATAAACACTGGCCCGAAACCTTTCGATTATGATTTTTACAGAGAGGAAATCTTTTAAACATTGCTGCGTTTTGTCCTTCTGAAGCAAAACAGTTTATCATGGCATTGATGTGAGAATCAACATAATGTATTCTGGAAATTAAAGGACTTTTTTTTGTGTTTTTGGGTACTCTGGAGTTTCAGACAAACAGCAACAGAGCATTTTGAATATTAACCCTTATCATTCGGAATACCCCAGTGTGTGCAACTAGTGTGACTGAAATAGTCCAAGGGTTAGTGCCAGAATAGCTTGGTGCCTCTAGGCGCCAAGCTATTGTGGCACCACCCTTGAACTAAAGCCATTGGTCTATGTCCTCATCTGTAAGTACTGTAATGTAGCTTGCAAAGAATTATGGAAGTGAACAAATTTGAAGCTATTAGCCTCAGTATGACTATGATGCGGGTCAAAAAGTGTGGAAAAATATGAAAGATAGAAAAAGACCCAGACAAAGAAACGAACACTTAACTTATTCTACCCCAACAAAATTTAAGATCCACCACGATAGTTCAAGGGTGATGCCAGAATAGCTTGGCGCCTATGGGCGCCAAGCTATTCTGGCATCACCCTTGAACTATCGTGGTGGATCTGTGTCCTGCACTGCAACGCAGTCTTCTGAAGACGACTTCAACATTTGGGCTTAACTTATTCTACCCCAGACACACCACAGCAAAATAAAGATCCACCATGATAGTTCAAGGGTGATGCCAGAATAGCTTGGCGCCTATGGGCGCCAAGGTATTCTGGCATCACCCTTGAACTATCATGGTGGATCCGTGTCCTGCACTGCAACGCAGTCTTCTGAAGACGACTTCAACATTTGGGGATTCCGGTCTTGGGGTAGAATGAGTAAAAATGACAGAACAGAACACTGACATTAATTAATTAACTGACAACATAAGAAATCACTTGAAACTTCAGCCTTTATTTAACGTCTTTTGTCTCCAACAAACAACCAACCATTCTTTCATTTGCAGAGTTTTTTAAATGGTATGCAGTACAACCAACCATTCTTTCATTTGCAGAGTTTTTAAAATGGCATGCAGTATATTACAAAATGATCCGCCCCCCCCCCCCCTCCCCCATAACACTCTTGTAATCAATCTTTACATTGTCAATGGTTTTCTTATCTTTTGTCCCCAGCCGGCTGTTTCGTTTTGCAAATCCAAAGGTTATACAGTATACAAAATGTGACCCTTTCTCACGAAACCAGTCTTAACTCGCAGCGAGCCAATCAGCACTACACGCAATAATATGTGGTGGGGGTCAATCTGGGGCATGTTTACTTTTTTGGAGAAATGTATTCTACATACACCAAAGTATCGTATGGTTAAAATCTTTATCATGAAAAATGCCATTAAATAGGTAAAAAAATGATTTTAAAAGTCTGCCCTTGGCCCCAATTATGCTGCACACAGAAACTTCACAGGCTGTTTTCTCAAAATGGCCACTGGAGGCTTTAACAACTTTAAACACTAACAGCTTTTACAATTTTTGCACTACAGCCTACAGTCATATATCACAGTAATCAGCAAACACTGTAGTTTTCATAATGTATATATGTCAAAACATCCAAAATGCGAGTTCTTAAGACTGATTTTGTGAGAGAGAGTCACAAATGATCCAGGCGTCCATCAGATAAAAAAAAAGCAGGCTATACATGCTGAAACCACCCCAATAATAACACTCATGTAATAAATCTGTATGAAATCGAAAATGCCGCGAGTGGCGGGGAACCTCAATTCATTTCTTTTGTAACTTTTTCAGTCTGTTGCGGACGTAATCCTTAATGTTTGTCCAGCGCCTATGTCTAAGTGCAGGCTCCTCTGCCATTGCGTACTGTATCTCGGCCTTTCCAGGAAGTTTGTTCATGACGAGGTGTGTCTTGAAACGAGTTTGAACAGCTTTCTCTTCAGCTTCCCCCCATGGTTTCCTTGTAAATCTAGTTTTCTTTCGAACAGGAGCTGACGCAGTACTGTCATCATCAAAACTATATAGATTGTCATCAGGCTCTGGACGTCTTTTCTCCATCATGCTCATCGATTCCTGTGTTGCTGACTTGCTACTTGCTTCATTCACAGGTGCTGTTCCCCCCCGAGACCTCTCTGCCAGTTTCTGATGTGTCTTCATTGTCAAAGTCAGTCTCTTCATCATCGCCCAGCTCAGCTCTAATGCAACTCTCAAAATCTGTCATCCCATTGTTAACCGACAGAAGAATCTTTGCCACTTTTGCCTTTTGAAGGACGTCTTGGGGTTGGCGGTAGATATGGCGATGTATCCGAATATCATGGCCAAGGAAATCTGCCAGCTGATCCTGATCTAACTCCGAGATGGCCATTGACTGAGCCAAAGTTGCAACCTGCTTCCGCAACTGAGTAAATGTGAACATGGCAGGGTATGACACCCCTGCTTCTAGGGCATGGGCCTTCAGAACATCATGGCCTCTGTAAGGCCTCTGACCAGAAGGTGTGGCAAAGATGTACTGGGAATCAGCGAGAGCTGGCACTGATTGCCTCATTTGAAGGATTCTGTCCACAGTTGTCATCATCTTCTTCGTCAGCAAAACGGGAACACTCCTATTATTAAACTTGCCTCTGATTTCCACTCGCTGAAAATGATTCACCATTTTCTTCTCAACCTCTGTGAGACCTTTCAAGATATCTTGATTGGTGATCGATCCAATCTTAGCATTCTGGAAGTCTGACACCTTCATTCTCTGAACTTCTCCCCCTCGTTTTCGGTTGAAAAGTGATACAGCACAAAGAGTTGCTTTAACCACCGTCGGATAATCTTCCGAAACCATCCTTGTCTCAAGAAGCTGTTGGACCTTCCTCACATCTTCACATGATGGGATCAGCTTGGGTTTGTTCATGGTCATTTTCCCGAACGACTGGGCTGTTGTAGCGGACACACAATCATACCAGTCCCCGTTGAAGACAGAGTCAAACCGCTGCGCCTCAGAGAGCTCCTGTCGCCACCTGTCGTCTGAACCCTGCCCAAGCTGCCTGTGACTGTTTGATCTGTGAGCACTTTTTCAAAGCATGGCCTATGCGCATTGCGAGATTGCCTTTTTTGAACTGATGTGTGTCCTCATCAAAATCTGCTAGCTCTTTTACAGCCAGGACAACATGATCAAAGCTAGCTGAATTGATCACAGCATTTAAACTTGCGATTTTCATTTCTGACCTCACTCTGATAATCTTTAATAGTCTCCCTAACTCCCGCATCCTGGAGCTGATTTGTCCAGCCGTGTGTTCTTCAATGTCCCTGCGGTCAAATAATCTCTTTCCATACTCAAGAAGCAAGGGGTCAGTTCTGATGAGACGGCTTATCTCATCATCTCTCTGGCTGGCCAAGACCTTGTGATAGAATGAAAATTCAACGTCTAAGGGTATTGGAAGCATTAGGCGACCACGGCGCGCCGCGTCTCCTCGCCGAGTGATCTGAAACCCTCCTGGCTTCTGACAGCAACGTTTTGAGTGTACAGAGATCAGCTTTTTTTGATAGAGCCCTTTGCAATGGCTACAGGCGAGAAGGTCGTCTGCCTTACTAGTTTTGGTGCGATACTTAGGAATCAAACATCCGGATTTGTTTTCAAGAACAGCAACGTTATGCATGTAATCACCCTCATCTTGTAGTCTGATCCATGCTCGACGTCTCTGCTTGGTCCCTTTTTTCATCGACAAAATTTTAGCAACGTCTGCCTCATCTGCATGGACATCTTGTAAGTGCGTGCTCATTTTCAAGACAAGCTTGCCACACAATTTGCATGCATGTTTCTTGTCCCATTTGTACTTTCCTTTCCCTCTCTGCGACACGTGCACACCTGTTTCTTCTGTAAGTGCTCTTTCCCCACTCTTTCCAGCATCATGTTCCCCCTGCCTATCCACATTCTCATTGCCACCCCCTAACGCACACTGCACCTTGCGTCACTAGCGTCACCAACACCTGGCCACCCCGAACCTGCCACTTTGATGAAATCTAACATAGTCGATACAATACTGTCTATGTCAGAGATCCCAGCAATTGATGCCGACACACCCTCTGAATCCGGTGAGCTCGAGCCAGGAAGAAACTCCTCGTCATCACTGCCCTCGTATTGCGATGCGCTGGCACTACTCTCAGTCTCGGGTCCATCCCAGGCGCCATTTGCCAACTGGAGAAAGAAAAACAGATTAAAACCAAAGCTGCATTAGAAACAGAAACAGCCCAATTTTGGTTTAAGGGGCCTTGCACAAGAATAAAAAGATTAATCCCGTGTATGACCGATTTACATATGTGACCTCGGTGACGAGGGCTGGCTTCTGCAGCAGTCAAAATCCACGTTTTCTGAAAATGCAAGCAGTTTTCACACATTTGTCAACCCTGCGTGACCCTTTGAGAGAGGTCACTCAAATTGGCATGTTTAAAAAGGTCTTGCCACAAAGTATCCTTGGGCCAAGCTTGAAGAATGTGGCTTGAATAGTCTCCGAGAAAATGCCACCGTTAACTCATTCTACCCCCAGACACACCACAGCAGGATAACAGGGGTGGGATTCTGGTAAGAAAGAAAACGCGGAAAATCAAACGACGGGGGGGGGGGGGGGGGGGGGGGGGGGGGGGGGGGGGGGGGGGCCAGGGGGGGGGGGGGGGGTGGTGGTTCATGTCCTTCATTTTCAGCGGCCGAAAAATCAAGGGCGGGGGGGGAGATAAGCGCGTGTCCACCGTTCGCCAAAGTATCCAAAAACCGACAGGGGGAGCGAGACCAAACGCACCCAAAAATGGACTTTGTTATGACACTCCTGATCTGCAGTATAAAAATGGAATGTGCGTACCAGTTTATGTTCAGATGCACACGAAACGGCACTCTGTCTTGGACAATATCCTTTTTCACCGCCATTTTCCACTGCGACCTAAAGCTACCGGGAGTGTCGGGCGATAGTGAACCAAACTACATACAAATCCAACCCATTTGAGATTTTTTTTGCCATTTAAGAAGAATTTTTTTTTTCGTCTTTTTCGTTGTTATTAGACGCGGAAAATAAATATGCTTCAGCGGAATTGTGAAAGAATTTCCGCGGAAATCCGCGGAAACGCGGAAGAATCCCACCCCTGGGATAAGGATCGACCATGATAGTTCAAAGGTGATGCCAGAACAGCTTGGCGCCTACGGGCGCCAAGCTATTCTGGCATCACCCTTGAACTATCATGGTCGATCTGTGTCCTGCGCTGCAATGCCTACTTGAGAGGACAGAGGCAAAATTTAAGGATTTTGGTGTTGGGGTAGAATGAGTTAAAGTTTACCATGGACGACGGACGGACGACCAGTGGCCCAGAACATAAACTCACTTTTGCTTCGCACGCACGCCAGCCAATAAAATGAAGATGACCATAGAATCACTTTACTTACCAGTTTGTAATTGGGAGCATTCCGCTGCCGTCCATGCACCCTCCTACCAGACGCACCCTCTGTGGCAGAGGCTGGGGGGCCATGATTCTGCAGCATAGATCCCGATGGGTTTGGACATCCTGCTGCCATCCGGCGCTGGGTGTGTGCAGAAAGTCCTGAGCCGGTGTGACCAAAACGGTGTTGCTGAGAACATGTCCAATACAACCATGTAAACCAACTGACATTTTGAATCAGATTGATTGTACATTGCTTAACGTCCCGACAGCCACAAGGCTTTCTCAGGACGTGCCTGCACTGCTTGTGAAAAAAAAAAAAAAACACCTAAACAGAACATTGCCATGTATGTCGCCTGCCGGTCAAATACGTTAACTCATTCTACCCCAACACCAAAATCCTTAAATTTTGCCCCTGTCCTCTCAAGACTGCATTGCAGTGCAGGGCACAGATCGACCATGATAGTTCAAGGGAGATGCCAGAATAGCTTGGCGCCCGTAGGCGGGCGCCAAGCTATTCTGGCATCACCCTTGAACTATCATGGTGGATCCTTATCCTGCCGTGGTGTTTCTGGGGTAGAATGAGTTAAATAAACCTAACGCATGGGGCCAAGACATAAAGCTAAGACCATTTAGCAACACACATCCAATATCAAGAGCTACAGGCAGTGCAGACAGTAGGGAGAGCTTTAAAAAGGCAAATACAGGTGAATGGACAAAGGGTAGACAGAAACACATGCATGCCCCAGAATAGAGAGAAAAACCCACCCTGTGGGGCTGACCAGGGTGACCCTGAGAACTAAAAACTGGCAATACAGTAAAAAGCGACACTTCAGTTGCACATTCCTAAAGACCTGTTTGTGGACGTTTGTTCTTCGAATCGCGAGGCAGTTTTGCGAACGAGGATTGAAATCTGGCGCCATTTTTTAAAAAAAATTTTTAAAGTCAACTGATACTGTGCATGCATGTGGCAAGTTAACACATGTCAGAAAAGAAAAAAAAAAAAGAAGAAACAAAATCGCGTGGCAGATTGACCTTGTAATGGGGTTATTGAACGAATTCCTTTCATTGAAGAAGAAAGCTTGTGTTAAAATCGTGGGGTTCTATTATCATTTACTACAAGACTCAACGGTCAGAGCGGCCGAGAGGCCGAAGACACGTTTGAAGCAGACGCCTTATTTTTCTGGGCCAAACGGGTATCGGGGATTGGAGGCATCTCTCAGTTAAATAACTGCACTGAACAAGTACATTTGGGCGTGCTCTTAACTAAGAAATATTGCATAAAGTACCTCTGCAAACGCGAAAGAATGGCAGGTGTGACCGTTGGAGACGAAAGACGTTTAAGCAAGGGAAACAACTCCGTTCATCGGTGTTGGCTTAACCAATCAGCGATCAGCAAATTGACCTGAAAACACTCCGGCCGCTTCCGTGTCCACACACAGGCCCAGGGCATCCCTAAAACACAACCATGAAGTAAATCTGTTAAAATGGGGACATCGTATTTTGATATTTTTTTCTGACTTTTGAATGAAAGATAATACAGAAACAACCCTCAGAAAAAAATGGGTGTCTGATTTAGTCACCCAGAATTTCACAGACACCCAGTTTGCATAAGGATGGTAAAGAAAGTAACCCATTTTAGTCATTTGGTGTACGCACACACACACACACCACACACACACACACACCACACCACACACACACACACACACACACACACACACACACACACACACACACACACACACACGGAATTCATTTCCCGCCAAATGTACTTTCAACAGCGCGGTTCGGCGCAGCTAGGCATGACGTAATGTTTATCGTGTCACTTCACTGTCAGAGTCTGACGTGTGCCCGCCTATGTTCGTGATTTGCATGCTATGAAAACGTGCTCCGACCAGCCCCATCTCAAAGTCTACCGTATTTTCAATACGGTAGACAAAAAGAAGTAACAAACCTCGACTTGAGAAAATCAGACAGTGACAGTGACGTAAAAGCAGAAATTTCGTCTCGACACAGACATCGACGCTCTCTCTCTCTCTCTCTCTCTCTCTCTCTCTCTCGTCCTGTTACCAATAACTCTCTACCGTCTGGAACATCAAGGTCTCATCTGTCTCATCTGTCTCATCTCTCTCTCTCTCTCACTGATGTAGCCCACATGTACATCAGTGTTCGCTGAATAAGCATGATTTACGGATAGGGCACCTTAACGTTTATCATTTATACAACAAAGTGCCCGACGCCACCGTTTTACTTTCACAACCCCAACCCTTTCATATATTTGGATTTACTGAGTCTAGACTCAGGGAACATATTAGTAACGCCTCGATCTCCATTCATAATTATACTATATTCCGTAGAGATGCATCATCCCCCGGTCATACCGTTATAGCTGTGTACATTCATAACTCTATCCGCCAGTACGTTACCCGCCGCATGGATTTAGAGTCTTGTCACGTTGAAAGTTTATTTCTTGAACTGAAATGTGACAAATCTTCCCCCACACTAATTGGATTTATTTATCGCACACCTTCAGCCACATTTTCATGGTATGATGATTTTGTCACCATGATGGATAAGGTGCAACAACGTCACAACAAAGATTCTTCTAGGCGATTTTAATATTGACCTGCTAAAGACTGGTAATGCGGCGTGGAATTGCACCACCTCATTATTTGGCCTGCAGCAGATGGTTCGGTCTCCCACTAGAGTTTCTTTGTCATCCGCCACATTGATTGACCACATCTATACTACTAATGCACCTGCTGTCACAAACGTCCACGTGCCGAATGTAGCCATTAGTGATCACTTTCCTACTTGTTTTAATCTTTCAGTTAAACGTGATAAACCCCAGCACAAACACCACACTACCATCACATACAGGTCTTACACAAAGGTCAACAAAGATGACTTTCTTCACGACCTCTCAATCACGCCCTTTCACCTTATTTATAACACTAATGATCCCAATGAAGCCCTCTGGCTTTGGTGCAAGCTATTTCTTTGCGTCCTCGATAAACATGCCCCACTAAGGACTAAACGCGTTAAACACCCTACCCTTCCGCCTTGGTTGTCAAAGGACATCATTCACGCAATGAAAATAAGAGATGACTTAAAACGACAGAAAAAGTTTGCGGATTTTAAGAAACAACGTAATCTTGTAAAATCCTTAGTTAGAAAAGCACAGAAAACGCTTGCGGAAAAAGTTATCGCAGAGGGTAAAGATACCCGAAGTGTCTGGAATGCAATCAATTTGTTTACAAAGAAGAGGAGTTCCATCAATGCTGCTACCTCTCCAGGCATAACTCCAGACGACTTCAATTCCCACTTTTTAAATATTGCTGAGTCCCTTGTACAGTCTTTTTCCAGTGGCACTGATAGTTACAGTTGTTCTGATAAACTGTGCACACACTGTGAGTCTGCAACAGGTGCGTCATTCTCCATACCTCTTATGACAGTGTTTGAAGTAGGTAAATATATTTCTACTCTAACAAGTAAATCGTGTGGCCTGGATGGAATAAACAACATGGTACTGAAATTGTCCCTTCCATACACAGCTGACACCTTGACATTTATATTCAACCTTTCTATCAAGCAAGGTATTTTTCCAGATGCCATGAAAGATGCTAAAGTTGTCCCCATTCCCAAATGTACAGATCCCAAAAGTCCAAACGATTTCCGTCCTATTTCAGTGTTATCACTATTATCGAAGCCATTAGAAAGACACGTTCATAAGCACCTACTCCAATTCTTGGAGAATCACCGCCTCCTCGTATCTCTTCAGTCTGGTTTTAGACCTAAACACTCATGTCATACTGCCCTCGTTCACATTGTTGACTCTTGGCTCTCATCAATAAACAATTCCAAATTAAATGGTGCAGTTTTTCTGGACCTAACCAAAGCATTTGATTTAGTCGATCACAACATTCTTTTAAAGAAACGTTCAGTATATAAGCTTGATTCGAACTCTATAGCTTTTTTCTCCTCCTACCTCAGTAACCGCCGACAGAAGGTGTACTCAAACGGGTGGTATTCGAAAGAAGGTATAGTGATGCACGGAGTCTCCCAAGGATCTATCCTAGGGCCTCTTTTATTTTCTTTATTCATCAATGATCTTTCCATCTCAAATCCTGAGGTTAAATGCGAACTCTTTGCTGACGATTCAACTCTGCATACATCAGACAAACGTGAAACGACGCTAAATTGTATCCTCCAGCAAAGTCTCGATGAAGTGTCAGATTGGTGTGCGCAAAATCGCATGCTAATCAGTACTTCTAAAACCAAAAGCATGTTGATAACAACCCGCCAAAAGCGTCAGCTACATCCTGCCCCTCTGAAACTGTCACTTGGCAATAAACCTATCCAACAAGTATCCAGGCACCGCCTACTGGGAGTTGTAATTGACGACCAGCTGAACTGGTCGCCACATATCGACAGTTTGTGCAAAACCTTGTCCAGGAATGTATTTCTGCTATCTAAACTTAGACATATTCTTAGTACAAAGTGCTGTACATTGTTCTTTCACGCACACATTAAAAGCCACTGTGACTATGCGTCCTCTTTGTGGGACGAATGCAGTGAACTTCATTTTAAAAAACTAAACTCGCTGTATCGTCGTTCAGTTAAGTTAATTATTCCTAACCCTATTTCCACGGCTGAGAAAATAAAATCCCTTGGCCTGCTTACACTGAAGGAACAACTCAAATTTAACAAATGCCGCGTCCTCATGCACAAAATATTTCATTATCAAGCCCCGGAATATCTGCGCATGATATTTAACTTCAGCCCTCGGCATCAACAACATACGAGGAATGACTTGCTTCACTTACCCCGCCCACGGATAGATCTCTACAAGTCAAGCCTTCTATTTTCTGGTAGTTCTGTCTGGAACTCATTGCCATTAAACATTAAATCATTTTGCGATAAAACCCATTTTAAACGTGCATTGCACACTCACTTCCAATCAGCGTGACTTCACAGTTTGCCATATAAAAATAATTCTGCTGATAACACGTAAACGTCAAATATTTTTCTCTTTCTCCTTAAATTTGCTACCTGATCATCTATTGTCTTGTCGGTGTCACTATACGCTATTGATGCTGCTGATTCTATGACACTGTCTTAGATGAGTATAATATTAATGCTGTGCACGCGTTTCGTTCTCTTGCTTTTTGCATCGGAGGCAGTTACAAATTCTCCATTGTGATTTTTTTTCCCCGTAGTTTTTCTTCCTCTTCTTCTTCTTCTTCTTATTATTATTATTGTTAGTATTATTGTTAGTATTTGCATGCTCTGTTTATTTTCCTGTTATGTTGTTTGTTTACAGAACAGCTTGTAAGACAGGCATTGAGTTGCCTAATAGCTTTATCCTGAATAAATAAAGATTCATCATCATCATCATCTCTCTCTCTCTCTCTCTCTCTCTCTCTCTCTCTCTCTCTCTCTCTCTCTCTCTCTCTCTCTCTCTCTCTCTCTCTCTCTCTCTCTCTCTCTCTCTCTCCCCCCCAAATATTTCTGACATCAGAATGATTTTTCTGAAATACATAGGGGACGCGACTCTTTATGCATAGGCTACTACGCCCGGTCGCGTAAATGTACTTGAATTTTGCCGCTTGAATTTCAAACGTTTACCAGCGGTGCTGCTTCTAAGCAGCCATTGACAATTCCAGAATCTGTAGCAGGGAAGTGCGGACCTTTCTCAATGGATTCAAGAGGTAGAACTTCAAAATTGTGAGCGCAGTTCTACGTGGCAAGCGACTGGATATATGGTAGGTCTGATTTCGTACATTAAGCATGTATTGTTGGCATCCTTTGGCTCATACCCTCATTCAACAATTACTCGATCTTTAACACACACAAAAACCCTGAAATATCATAGATCTGTCACATATTCTTTATATATTTCTCTTTCGGTCTTACTTCGCGAGTGGCAACAGTCTTTGCTTTTCTAAACAGCCGCGCATACGTGTTGACATGCACAATGGCAAGTTTCAAGCTCTCAGTTCAGTTTGAATTGCGACACATGTGTGTAGCAATTGTGTAGTGTGCTCACCGCTCGAGTTATCTCGAAATAAGGCAAATTAAAAAAAAAATTGTTGTCTTCCACCATTTTTTCTTTGCGTTCTCCGTGTATTTATGATGTAATGTGCCGGACAGCCCTGACCTAAGCGCGCAAACGAAAGACCTAGGACAGATTCGTGCGCAATACTAGAGTTGCGGATTGGCCAGCTGATTAAAAATTCCAGTTACGGCAATGGTTTCAGCAGGTAGGCAATGGGGCATTGAACCCCATGCGATTTTTAGGTGCTGACCAATCACAGTGTCGGAAAATGGAGTGACTGCACGACAATAGGAGATATATATTTCAACATCAGAATCAGGTCAGAGACAACAGATAGACCTTTGACAGCGAAGACAGCTCGCATATAAAGGGAACTTTGTGGGTTATGGCTCTCATATCGAAGAGACTTTGTGGGTTATGGTTAATCCCATCTTGTTATTCTATTGCTTACAGTCACAATGCAGCTGTCTGTGCACCTGAGCTCGTTGAAGATAATTTTACGTCCATATCTACTTTAGAGCTGATTAAAAAATCGTACGTTTTGCTGAGGTATGGAGATCCGGTGTGCACTTGGAACAAAGAGCTGCATACACTCAGCGATCATGGCCATAATGTACACTTTTATTGTGATCCAGACCAAAAAGGTCCTCGCGCTGGGACCATACAGCGTTGAGGCGCGTCCCCTGGGTGGTGGATAGGGGGTCCCTCGTGAGAGGGGTGCACCGAATGAAATAAGGTGCCGTGAACCAACATGGTCTAAGGGAAGGTGACCCCGACAGAAAACCCCTGGTCCTCCTAGTAAGGGGGTTGGGCGTGGGGGTAGCTTCCCCACCCTGCAAAAAAGGAAATAGCTACAAAAACGCCGACGAAAAGATTAACAGTAATTCCTTTCCTGGAGGAGGAAGGTTCTTCTACTAGAAGACTTATGACGTCCTGTGGTGAAAGCCGGAAGTCTTCGGAAGCCACAGGACCGAGCCGCCTCTCTCTATCCAGGGATACAACCATGGGCACATGGAACGTCAGGCAGGCATTGTCATGGAACCCCCAGGGAAAGAGGAAAAGAGGTAGGCCGAGAAACTCCTGGCGTCGAGACCTCCAAGCAGACATCAAGAGACTGGGAACCACCTGGAGTAGAATCGAAGGAGAAGCACAGGACAGGAGTTGCTGGAGGTCTCTCGTCGACGGCCTATACCCGGGTAGGGGTGACAGGCGTAAGTAAGTAAGTAAGACCAAAAAGGTGACTGCCAAGCGTGTGAAATGCAAAGAAGTACCCAACGGAGAAAGAAGCACGCTTAGAAAAAACGGTACAACACAATTTATTAATATTTCGGGTAAATACCCTTTGTCAAAATAGACAAACAAACAGAGACATTATTTGCTACTTATCTTCAGATGCAGAAGGAATGTGGCAACTCAATTGCCACATTCCTTCTGCATCTGAAGATAAGTAGCAAATAATGTCTCTGTTTGTTTGTCTATTTTGACAAAGGGTATTTACCCGAAATATTAATAAATTGTGTTGTACCGTTTTTTCTAAGCGTGTTTCTTTCTCCGTTGGGTACTTCTTTACTTTTATTGTGAGCGGGGGGGAGGGGGCGGGTGGGGGGGGGGGGGAAGTGCTTTCCTTTGCCGATCTAATGACAAAAATAGCTGTCTTTTCAGGCTGATGGGTTCAAGGGAAAATTAATCACAATCAGTCGGGGTATGACTCACTGTATTAACTCCTTCGCGGTGAGTCGCACCCGGATACGCGGCTTAAAGCCGCGTATCCGGGTGCGACTCACCGCGAAGGAGTTAAATTTCAGCGCAAACCGCACAAGAAAGTTCCATCCTAAGGTGCCTAGTAAGCAAAGTCCTTCGTGCCGAAATAGGCCTCAGTAAGCCCCACGCACAAATGTGCGCGGGGCCCACTGCGGTCGATTTCGGCACGAGGACCTTATGCTAACTGGTTGTCTAGTAGGGAACATGTCTTCGTGCCGATGACATCTTTTGCTAATGGGGAAATAATATGGGACTACCTTTTAACTTTGTCCGTCCGTCCGTCCGTTCGTCCACCCGTCCATCCATCCATCCGTGCGTCCATCTGTCCGTGCGTTCGTCAGACAGCCAGTCAACCAACCAACCAACCAGCCTTCCTTTCTACCTCCTTAACCCCTTAACTGCCGGGGCGACGAACGTTACCCATCTGCAAGA
>BTPG01000002.1:300702384-300732606 GCA_036245525.1 Semisulcospira habei
CACATCTATTTTTTTCGTTTGCTTCACTGTTGAAAGCCATGTAGTTTATTTCTGGCTGTATTTCTATTTTGAAAACAGGGTTTAACTCAGTCAGCCCGACGGCTGTATTTCCCAAATTTTGGAGGCGTCGTCTAATGACTATGCACCAGTTGCAGGAGATGGATCGACCATGATAATTCAAGGCCCACTACCCTTGAATTATCATGGTCGACCCATCTCCTGCTGTAATGCGTCAGGGCTGAATGGGTTAATCCGAAAATTTAATAAATTGTGTTGTATATAGCACAAGCGTATTTCTTTCTTAGTTGGGAATTTCTTTGTTTTTGTCTTCAGTTTTCTTTTCTGCGGAGTATATTACTGCTGGTGTGCACCCGACCGGATCTGTTCCTTTTTATGTGACCATAACTTTTAACCTTCTCACTGCTGGCGGCTATATGATGTCTGAGCGAGGCACAGTCGTATGAACAAGGCCAGCAAGAGGCACAGATCCTCATGCGCCCCCGCAGTTGCGGGGGCTCATGAGGATCTATACCTCTTGCATTCTGGTTTTATTCAATGTGTTACTTACTTACTTACTTATGCCTGTCACCCCTACCCGGGTATAGGCCGTCGACGAGAGACCTCCAGCAACTCCTGTCCTGTGCTTCTCCTTCGATTCTACTCCAGGTGGTTCCCAGTCTCTTGATGTCTGCTTGGAGGTCTCGACGCCAGGAGTTTCTCGGCCTACCTCTTTTCCTCTTTCCCTGGGGGTTCCATGACAATGCCTGCCTAGTGATACTGGAAGCTGGCTTTCTCAGACTGTGACCGATCCATCCCCATCTTCTTCGCCCAATTTCATTCTCTGCTGTTATCTGCTCTGTTCTTTCCCAGAGTCTGACGTTGCTGATCTTCTCTGGCCAGTGGATTTTCAAAATTCTTCTAAGGCAACTGTTCATGAAGGTCTGTACTCTGTTGACTGTGGTTTTTGTCAATCTCCATGTCTCTGCTCCATATAGGAGAACTGCTTTTACATTGGAGTTGAAAATCCGGACTTTGGTGTGTTGTGACAGCTCTCTGGAACTCCACACTTTTTTCAACTGGAGAAAGGCTGCTCTGGCTTTACCGATTCGTGCTCTGACATCTGCATCAGTGCCGCCTTTTTTGTCTATGATGCTCCCGAGATAGGTGAAGGACTCCACCTCCTCCAACGGGGTGCCAGCAAGCAAGACTGGTTCTTCCCTGGTTGCGTTCAGCCTCATTGTCTTTGTTTTCTGTTTGTGAATGGTGAGGCCCACTTGGGACGAGATGTCAGCAAGCCTCGTGGTCTTGTCCTGCATTTGTTGATGAGTGTGGGACAGTAATGCCAAGTCGTCTGCAAAATCGAGGTCGTCAAGCTGTGTCCACAGTGTCCACTGTATTCCACTTCGTCTGTGCTCTGTGGTCATCTTCATGACCCAGTCTATGGCCAGTAGGAAGAGGAACGGAGACAGCAGACACCCCTGCCTGACACCAGTTCTGACCTGGAGCTCTCTGGTGAACTGCCCTTCGTGGATCACGCGACATGTCATGCCATCATAGCTGCTCTTGATCAGGCGGACGAGCTTTGTGGGTACACCGTAGTGTCGTAGGAGTTTCCACAGAGTCTCTCGGTCCACGCTGTCAAATGCTTTCTCATAATCCACAAAGTTGACGTACAGCGGGGAGCTCCACTCCAGAGACTGTTCCACGATGATGATTCAATGTGTTCCATATGTTAAACTGTTTTGCTTGGACGGATCCTGTATGTCACAGTAAAAACGAGTCTCAGTCACTTACTATGACTTTCATTTACTTAAAGATTCGAACCCTGATGACTCCCTCAGGAGGAGGATATACATGATGCTGATCTTCACTAGCAAGAGGCATAGATTCTCATGAATCCCTGCAACTTGCAATGGCTTATGAAACTCAATGTCCCTTCAAGATTTAAAAAAAAAATGTATTGTGGGTGGGCTAATGAAGATCTAGGCCTCCTGCAGATGGATGCCATTGGTTTTGTCCCGGCAGTAAATACGTCAACAAGAATGAGAATGTGTACTGGAGTCTGGGTGGATGTATAGCTCAGGTGGCAGCCGGTACTCTCTTCCAGTGTGAAAAGTCGCCTATTGAAACGTGACGTGATTCGCCCAGATTTGCACTGGCCCTCTACCTGCGTTGTCCGTTCTTGAAATCATCTCGGTGGTCAGACAGTAAGCAAAAGACCTTCGGGCCGACGTCGGCCGTAGTGGGCCCGCGCACAGTCGTGCGCGGGCCCACTGCGGCCGACGTCGGACCGAGGACCATCTGCTTACTTGTGACAGAGGACGCCTGCCCAGACGTGTTGGCCATGTATCACGTGCAAGGACTGTCGTGAGCGGGCCCACTGTCGCCGACGTCGGCCCGAGGACCTGCTGCTTACTTGGGACAGAGGACGCCTGCCCAGACGTGTTGAACTATTGCCCGCGGTCTGCTCGAAAATGACTGATTAATAGAATTTCACTCATGGCCATGTATCGCGTGCAAGGACTTCAGGAACGCAGCGTGGACTGAATGAACGTCATGTTAGTTCTGCTGTTGCTTTTTTTTTAAAGATATTATTTGCTTTGTCGGTGGAAAACAAAGTGGAGAAAAAGCCTACTGGTTGCCTCGGCCCTCGATTGGCTGCGCTGCGAGGGATGCCACCTGTGTGTGTGGGGGGGGGGGGGGGAGACTATAGGCCTTTTTCGTAATTGACGCGTTTAGAGTTATCCGCCCTTGCGCTAGTCGGAAGTACGCCGACATAGTCGTTCCGGTTTACAGCAAGACATGGCCGACGTGAAAGTTATTGTGAGAGGAGGAAAACGATATCGCGTATGCTGTTCGAACTAAGCTGGAAAAATAGTTGATGGAAGGACTGTCTCTCTGCACACGGTGCCTAGGGACCAGACCCTTTGACGAGTATGGGAGAGACGCCTGCGTTTCGTACGCAAAGACTTCAGCGGTTTCTGTTCGGAGCACTTTGTCAACAAGGCAGGCCCACACACCGGTGACGACGTGCCTTCAGTTTATGCAAACCGCACCTTCAACACGTGTACGGTCGGTGAGTGCTATGTTACTACGACCTCTAGACTATTTTTACTACATAAAAAATGAAACAGATAATCGTGCCGATGACTTGTTAGATCAGCATGCCGTAGGGATTCCCGACAGCTTTTGATTCATCGGATCTGTGTTTTTTTAAAGTACGCTTCCAAAAGCTCGTTAAAGACAAACTGATCTATCACATGAAGTAATAATCTAAACATGATTAACTTCGAAGTTGAGATCCTATCACTAATTTTTTTTAAAAACTGATTTTGCAGGTTTGTGCAGTGATGTGTGTATGTGACAGAGGCAGACAGTTGCATTCTTCTTCAGCTTATGTTGTTTCAGGTGTCACAGCTCAGTACTGCTCAGTTACTTTCTTTTTTTTTGTTGTTGACAGTTATCATATGTTTTTCTCTTGTCTTCATTTATTTTTACAGGTGGCAGAACAAAGGATGAGGACAAACTGGTGATGGTAACAGAATCTTGTAGGGAGGTTGAAGACCACTCTGAGCAGCTTCATTTTCCGCAGTCTGACCTGTCGCTGCCTTCAACTTCTGTCGTGCTGCACGACTATGCTGGTAAAGTTAATGTGGCATCCAGCATACACATTGTACAGCTGCCTGTCAGACAGAAAACAACCAAGTGGATGCAAAAGTTCAGACTAGGCATACCGGTGTAAAATCAGTTGGAACACAGACTGACAGCTGAACTGACAACACATTGACACCACTCAGATTTGAGCATGTTGCAGACAATCCTGAGATGGTAAGGACTTACACCGGTATGCCAAATGCAGAGACACTGAAGGCAGTCTTTGAGGAGCTGGCCCCTATTGAAGAAATAGAAAACAACACAGGCCCTGGACGCAAATCTTCGCTCAGGTTAATTGATCAGCTCTTCGTGACCCTCACGAGGCTCAAGCTAGGTCTGGTGATTGCTGACATGAGTTTTCGCTTCAGCGTTTCAAAGTGGATTGACCACTTGTATATTCATCTTTCCTTTCTGGCATGCTGGCCAGCCAGAGAACAGATCAACAATACCATGCCAGCTGACGTCAGGGAGGTGTTTCTGAGGACCCGTGTTGTGTTGGACTACACAGAGCTGTTCACAGAAACCCCCCCCCCCCCCCCCCCCCCCCACTCGCTGGCTGATAAGTCACTGATGTTCAGCCAGTACAAGACCCGCATGACCTGGAAAGCATTGATTGGGATCACTCCAAACCGTGTGGTGTCTTTTGTGTCTGATTTGTGGGCAGGATCCATCAGTGACAAGCAAATTGTACAGAAAAGTAAGATTTTGGAACTATGTGAGAAGGGAGATGCAGTGATGGGTGATAAGGGTTTCCTCATTTCTGATATGACAACGCCGATAGGGATTGAGCTGATCATTCCACCGAAGAAAGAAAAAAAGACAAATGTCAAAGGCTGAGATAATTTTGACAAGTTTTGACAAACTACAGGATCCATGTGGAGCGAGTGAAAAAATACAGGGTCTTGAAAAATTTGACAGGCTAACGTATCTATAATCTGGAAGCTCTGCAATTACCTTTCTGCATTATTGCCCCCTCTTCATCCACATGACTGTGTTGATGAAGATGACCCTGCCATTGATCAGGATGAATAGAATTTATGTTCCAAGGCTGTGTTTGGTCACTCACAAACCAGATAGGTGAGGCTAGCGCTGGCAGAATTGTACAACAAACCAAGGGGAATCACTCAGCGCTGGACAGACGAACAGTTAGATCCCCTGCCCCCGCCTATCAGGCACCCATTCGCCAGCCCACAGAGAAATACGCAGGTATAGAACAAGACGATCATCTACATCCCTAAAAAGGATGCATCAGGTCTCTTATATAACCCATGATGATCGTCTTGTTCTATACCTGCGTATTTCTCTGTGGGCTGGCGAATGGGTGCCTGATAGGCGGGGGCAGGGGATCTAACTGTTGTCTGTCCAGCGCTGTGATTCCCCTTGGTTTGAGTACTGACAATTCTGCCAGCGCTAGCCTCACCTATCTGGTTTGTGAGTATCATGTATAACTCGAGGCAAAATTTGTATCGTTACATTGTTGTGTAATGTTCTGTGCATCTACTGTGGGAAATCAGGGTATTTACCCGACCACATATAGTAGCGCACCTTCATGTTTGTGTATGTATGTTTCTCCTGCCTACTTCCTAAGTTCCGGAGAAAGACATGGGTTATATAAGAGACCTGATCCATTCTTATTTGAGGATGGAAATGATTGTCTTATTCTATACCTGCGTATTTCTCTGTGGGCTGGCGATTGGGTGCCTGATAGGCGGGGGCAGGGGATCTAACTGTTGCCTGTCCAGCGCTGTGATTCCCCTTGGTTTGAGTACTATAAACGGTTGTTTCTGTCTTCAATGGGACATTCAATTACAATATGCTCAGAGGCTCTCTAAGCCACCCACTTAAGAAAGTATTTCGCCAAATTTCAAGCTTGTGTGTACAGAAATATCGGAGATTCTCTTGTTAACATAATAATAATAATAATAATAATAATACATAGTTTTTATATAGTGCACTTCCCCACGAACAGCAAGCTCGGAGCGCTTTACAGCACATAAAAAATAAAAAATAAAAATTAAAGAAGAGAAAAAATTAGAACGCACTCACTCTTTAAATAAACATCTGCTCGCACCATGTAGGCGCATTCCTAACACGAAACACACCCACAGACACACACACAAACACGCGCACACACACACACACACACACAGCCTATCTACATGGGGAAACAACCAACATTTCCAGGCAGCACATCCAGACTAAGCTAATCTTGATATGCTACCTGGGAAAGATGGGTCTTCAAATTTGTTTTGAAGGTCAACAGGGTAGGGGAAAGACGGACATGCAGTGGAAGTGAGTTCCAGACGTGAGGGGCCTGATAACTGAAAGAACGGGCACCAGCAGTTTTTTGGCCGACTCTGGGCTGAACGAGCAGTTTTTGTGAGCTTGAGCGTAGACTTCTACTAGGATTGTGTGATGCAAGGGAAGAAGACAGATATGCAGGAAGCGTATTGTCATAGTGTTTGTATGCCAAAGTGGCCAGCTTGTACTCTATTCTCTGTTTGACAGGTAGCCAGTGAAGATACTTTAGCAGCGGTGTGACATGATCAGTGCGTTTTTTGCGAAGGACTAACCGGGCTGCATTATTCTGGATACGCTGAATGCGAGTGAGTTGATCAGATGAGATACCAGCAAGGAGGGAATTACAGTAATCTAGACGGGACATACATACGCACATACATACATACGGCGCTTCGCGCCAAATGTACGTTCAACAGCGAGGTTAGCGTAACTAGACATGACTTAATTTTTATCTTGTTACTTCAATTGTTTGAGGTTTAGCCTGCCCGCCTTTGACATCATGGCCATGCTATTAAATTCGTCCCACCGCAACACGTCCTAAAAAGTCCCTTCTATAAATAGAAGGGACTTAAAAAGTGCGAATACACAAAGGGAGGTGTGTGAGTGGTTGGACACTTCCCCACCGTCACCTTCCCTCCTCACCCGCCCCATATCATTGTGTGTCATGGTCGATCTATTTCCCAGCAGCTCGTGCTGGAAGATCCCACTCCCTGTCTCCCCTTCTCTCCCCACCGCCCCCCCCCCCCCACCACCCCCCACCCCTCCTACTGGGATTACATTAGACTATGATTTTCGTGGTAGGAACACTAATGTCGGGTTTGTGTGACTACCGTCCTTTACCAATGCTGGTGGCTCGGCTCACCAGACTGAGACGAGATTGCGAAGACGACAAGGAAACACAGAGGAGTCGGGTCTCAGTGAGCAAATGGTCTTCGTGTCAACGTCTGTCGTAGTTGGACCACACGATATTGATAGTTTTAGAGAGTGTTTTTTTCTTCTTCTTCTTCTTCTTTCTCTTCTTCAATGGTACACGGTCTCAGGCTCGTAGTTGTTCTTCTAAAAGGATTGATTTTGTATTTGAGCGTGATAATCAAGAAATACATGAATAATCCGACACGTCTCCCATGGCTAGTTCAATGTGACAGACTATTCGTAGTGCGGGTTGCTTAACTCATTCTACCCCAACACCGAAATCCCCAAATGTTGCCGTTGTCCTCTGAAGACTGCATTGTAGTGCAGGACACAGATCGACCATGATAGTTCAAGGGTGATGCCAGAATAGCTTGGCGCCCATAGGCGCCAAGCTATTCTGGCATCACCCTTGAACTATCATGGTCGATCCATATCTTGCTGTGGTGTGTCTGGGGTAGAATGAGTTAAAGCGACCTGCTCCAGACAAGACAGCATTAACCCGTTCACTGCCCGTGGACGGAAACTGTGTTTCTGCAGTCTTCGTCAGTTCAACATCAACAAACCCTACCTGTCCTAGGAACGGGGATTCAAAGTGGTGTCAACAAGAGGCATAGATCCTCATGAGCCCCCGCAATTGCGGGGGCTCATGAGGATCTATACCTCTTGCAGGTGGGTGTGTTCAAATTTTCTCGGCACTGAACGGGTTAATAGTTCGAAAGATACCATGGCATTGATAAATATGCGCAGTATGTCTAACTAATTAATTCTGGACAAAAAGACCAACTTAACGTGAATGTCGAAAAATGGAAAATTGTTCTATCGTTTTTGGGCTGTGTACGTAAGGGATTACCACTGACTCGCACCAGGAGCAGTAGAAAACCTGTTATACGTACGCTAACTGACATGGACTGTGGGGGAAAAAAAAAGAGTAGAAAAGTTGAAGCAAGACAACTTTGAAAGTCCGTTGTAATCCAAGCCCGCCTTTGAGCAGATCACTTTGACTGTATGCGAGTCTGTGATTTTGGTCCTTACCAAGAGCCGTAGTGTTCAAAATCGCGAACCAGTACACACAGGAATAATTTCTGGAAAAAAAAGTAAGATGAGTGACAAAAATATATCTTTTTCCAATCGATATTGAAGGATACCCTGGACGGCTAAAAAGGACAAGTTTAACCCTAGGTGATGTTCCAGTATTGAAAGGAATGCTTGTTTGCAAAATCGTTCCCCACTGTAATGTTTCACACAGTCCCACCCGCCACAGGCCTTAAACGATGACACCACGACACGCGATCTTTGTTTAAAAGCTTCATCACCAGGAAAAAGTGAACGCTATCCAACTGCAAGAGACATAGATCCTCATGAGCCCCCGCAGGGCTCATAAAGATTTATGCCTCTTCCATACTATGCCTCTATGCCTCATGAGGATCTACGCCTCCTTGCCTGTTGCTGGTACCTCTTGTAATCCATGTTCCTGCTGCAAGGGATCTTTGAAGTTGAATAATTTTTCTCAATAACTTAAAAAACAAAAACGCACTCTGCGCCAATGGCAGTACAGTGATGAAATGACACACTGCATGTATGAGCCAAACGCCGGTTTTGGTCGACTCTGATGAATAATGAGTAGTGCCTTCCAGCTGAGCGCTATCATTGTCTGTCCATTTCATCTCCTGTATTGTGTTTAGTGGATGTGTGCTCTGGGCGTAAGCGGGGATGGGGATGGGGGGGGGGGGGAGTGGCGGAGGGAGGCTGGTAAGGGGGTCGGGGGGGGGGGGGGTCAACAGAATGATTTGTCTGCTTTATTAGTTTCTCGCCAATTAACAGATTGAAACATTGCCTTTTATTTTTATTTTTCTTTTACTTTTTTCATCTGGCTGTTGTTTTTATTCTTCTTTTTACTTATGTAATCCGTTACTGCCGAGAAGAAATAAACACGATCCTTCTTCAAAAGACATAAATCCTCATAGGCCTCCGTAGTTGAGGCACTCATGAGGATCTATACCTCTTACCGACGCCATTTTGTATCACTGTTGCTTGGACGGCTGGGCACCTGAGCGTTGAATTAATACAGATTTTCAAAACGCAGTCTGTGGCCAAGAGTATAAGGTTAATTGAAATATGGACTACCTTATGCTGAATCAGTAGCTACACTCTCATGTTATCGCGGTTTAACCCTATGGCTGTCTATAGCGCTTTTAGTCGCGATGTTTCCTACAGGCTACCGACAACCAAAGTGTTGAAGGCACTTGTTGCATTGCTGTAATCATTTTATCATGAATATGTCCCACATGTACCAGAAGCACAGATCTTCAAGACTTTCCGCAAGATGCAAGGTCTCATGAAGATCTTGCCTTTCACTGGCTATATGTAGACCTACGTCTATGTTCCTTGGAGAAAGAGTCAGGGTTTTCAGTATGCACAACATACGTTTATACAAAGATGAAATGATAAGTGGGTAGGTCAACATTGCTGAGCTCACGTAGATTGTCTTTTTATCTCGTACCTCCGAATTCATTAAGGCCTCTTTCATGACACTCGAGAGATAAAGCAGTGTCTAGGCGGAGATAAAAACAGGCTATTAACCCTTTGCGTGTCGGTAGCGGTTTTTCTCGCGATGATTCCTATAGAAATAATCGCGACAAAAACCGCTACCGAAACGCAAAGGGTTAATTGTTCGCGTAAGTCCACTTAAAAAATAAGTTAAATGTTACCGTTTTGTTGACTGAATTATTTCACATTATTAAGCATTGTCCTCGAATTGCCTTAGTCAATCCGTCTATCGTACCGGAAAAAAACGTTTCGCTTCCACATTTCACATTTCAATCTTTGAATTACCATGGTCTATCCATCCGCCGTCAACAAAGTTGGGCTGCTATTCTATAACAGATAAAATTACGTTGTATGAAACAAGCCAATTAACCCATTCAGCCCTGACGCCCTACAGCAGGAGATGGGTCTACCATGATAGTTCAAGGCTGTTGCCAGATTAGCTTGGCGCCTGTCGGCGCCAAGTTAATCTGGCACTGCCATTGAATTATCATGGTCGATATATCTTCTGCAACTGGTGCATAGTCGTTGGATGACGCTCCAAATTTTGGGGAATATTGCCGTCGGGCTGAATGAGTTAAATGAAATACAGTAAACGTCTGATGTAACAAATCGCCTGGGCACCCAGATGTTTTCATTACTTTATCCGAAATTTGTTATAAGCGAAGTAATGTGTATAGTGTGCGTGTGTGTGTGTGTTTGCGTGTGTGTGTGTGTGTGTTTGCGTGTGTGTGTGGGTGTGTGTGTGTGTGTGTGTGTTTGTGCGCGTGGCATAAGGTATCGCTGTAATAGGTCGGTGTGTTCTAGTCGGTCAGATGTATTTATTTGTTTTATGTTCACATTTGTTTTTAAAAATTCCGCTGCAAACAAATTTCCCATCTTGGGACAATAAAGGTATTCGTATCGTATCGTAGAAAGTATTGGCGCGACCTCTCAAGTGGTGTTAGGGGCCTATATCCGATTTTTGCTATATTCCACATTTGCTTTAACTCATATCATACTGAGGCTTAAAGCACCATTACGCATAAATCTGAAGACATATTTCAGCACCATTTGTGTTTGATGTGCCTTGTCGACATACCTATTGAACTTTAACAGCCGTTTGGGCACGCAGCAAAAGCACACGCGTAATCGTATTTATTTATTCAGCGCTGCCGTTAGCGTGTCAATCTATTTTTAGCTGTTTCTCGTACTGATACCGTTGTATTTATAGAACGGCGTGGTGTCATTGTCAGGTTACTTGATATAAACACGATGTGTGCTGAACTGGATTCTCCTGTATCTAAATGAACTATAACTAGACCTGTGTGTAGCGTTTCGTAACCATCTGTTTCAGAAGTGTAACTTTGAACAGTTACGGCGGTAGTGGGCCTTCAAAGTTTCAAATTTGTACACTGCCATATGCATGCTATATTATAGTACTTACAGATAAGATATATACCAATGGCTTTAGTTCAAGGGTGATGCCAGAATACATTGGCGCCTAGAGGCGCCAAGCTATTCTGGCACTACCCTGGAACTATTTTAGTCAAACTTATTTCACACACTGGTGTATTCCGAATGATAGGGTTAAGCGAATTCGACTGTACTCTGTAACATAATAATAATAATAATAATAATAATAATAATAATAATAATAATAATAATAATAATAATAAAGAGGATTTATGAGGTGTATACACGTGGTAAAGTGCTCTAGGCGCCGTACATATGAACAAGAAAATAATACGCAAAAAGTGACAAAACAAAACCCATATGCACATCACAGAATAGAACAAAACAGCATATAGCCGAATACTTAAACACTGACAATCAAGATTGGAAAAGATGAGTTTTAACTCATTGTGCTCGAGGTACGAAATAGCCATATTTTGGAGTTATCTCTGAGGACTGCATTACAATTCACGAGACAGATCGACCATGATAGTTCAAAGGTGGTGGCAGAATAGCTTGGCGCCAAGCTATTCTATCAGCACCCTTGAACTATCATGGTCGAGCCACATCTTGCTGTGGTGTGTCAAGGGCATAATGAGTTAAGGCTGGCGCCAGAATAGCTTGGCGCCTCTAGGCGCCAGGCTATTCTGGCACAGTCCTTGACCTATTTTTGTCGATCTGTCTCCTGAACTCTAATGTTGATTTCAGAGGCCAAATTACGAACTCGGGATGCGATCTAAGGGCACAGAATGTTACCCCCCCCCCCTTTCCCCGCCCCTCCCCCTCCTTTGTGCATGGAACCACCGTTGCTATTTACATTACCGATGACTGCGTTCACAAGAGGATTAACCTTTTGGCTGTCCAATCATCACGACAAAATGCCCTATCAAGAGCGAAACGGTTAATGTCAGTCTATTGATCCCCTTCCCCGCCCCCTCCCCCTCTATTGTGCATGGAACCACCTTTGCTATTTACATTACCGATGAATGCGTCTACAAGAGGGTTAACCTTTTGGCTGTCCAATCATCACGACAAAATGCCCTATCAAGAGCGAAACGGTTAATGGCAGCCTATTGATTATAACATAGGTTTATATATATATATATCGTTCACCAGACTGTCTCCAGACGCCAGGCATCAACATCCGGGTGTCTTCCAGTAGACGGAGGGGTCAAGGTCGAGGTCAAGGACGTAGACGAGGGAGCGGACGCCATGGCGAACACAACCCACGGTCATCACATGACGATCCAGCCAGTCGACATAGCATACGGCAGACCTCATACACTCATCAGCACAATGGAGGAGAAGCGGGGATGGGACTGCTGGCGGAGAACGGAGAAACCTCGGGAAGGTCTACAACAGGAAAGTCCAGGCTAGGAGAATACAGAGATTCTACCTCGAAAAATGTCAAACAGACACGCCAGAAGGGCAAAGGTTATAATACAGACGATTCTGTTGCACGAGCTTCTGAAAGGTTACTTCAGAAAAGTGGAGACTCTGCGGTATACAAAACAGGGGAAAATGAGTCCCTGGCAGAGCTGACAATGCCAGAAGGTCATTCTTCCCAAGATTCACCTTCTGAACAGTCTACTTCAGGAGACTCCAAACGAAAACATCCCAATGCGAAACAGCAAAAACACCATTCAAAGAAGGGTCATTCAAAAAAGAAAGAATTGCATTCGGATGACTCTGCGTCAACAAAATCGACATCAAACCCACTCATCAAATCCTCGTCACGTGTGCAAAAGGACGACCCCTTTTCCTGGTCATCCTTCTGGGGGAACGTCTGGACAGACAAAAAGGACAATACGGACAAGGATTCAGATGATACAACAACAACCACAGATACTCAGCCAGAAAGTATTACAGAGGCAAGTTTGGGTGTGGAGACAGTAGTTGTTTTCACTATTACCCCACAGACTGGTGATTCAGAACTAGACATTACAGATGACAAAAAGGAAACAACAGGCTCAGGTCTTGACGGTGGCTTTCGGTCAGAAACAATACTCCACAGTGTCGGTAGCGGTATAGGGTCTGGTTCCAGTAATGTGATAATTGAGAGTGAAAATACGACAGATTCTGTGGAAGAGGAGCAGCACAGAAAGGTCAGAAAGCAGAATAAGAAAGATGGTCATAGAGGCCGCGGGATGAAGCCCACAACAGAGGAGCCTGTACCGCCAGACGTTGACACGGGTGATGAGATCTCCAAGCCGCAGACTTCTGATACCACACTTAACGAGAACGCACGTGTGACCCCCGACAACTATGGTCCACACAGCCAGAGTTCACCAAGTCGTGGGTCAAGGACGTCGAGTTCACGGAATCTCACTACAAGTAACGATCATGGTTTGCAAGGTACCCGCACTCATGGCTCTCGTGGTGTAGGTCACGGTTCACAGACCCATGGTTCACAAATGCTTGGCTCACACACTCAAGGTTCACGTAGTTTAAGCCATGACTCACACGGCCGAGAAACCCTAGAAGTGAAAGAACATTCTCACAGGCCTACATCACCGTCACCACGTGTTGACAAGCACAGCCGAACCGACGTTACTGCCAGTCGGTCACAAGTCGACAAAAATACTGCCACTGACAAAACCAACAGTAAATCACCATCGAGGTTCTTGTCAGCTCTTCACCCTGAGGGCAGGGACAGCGACGACCACCAGAGGCAGGGTGGTGACCGGCGGACTCAGTGGACCGACCCTAGGCCTAGATATGGATCCAGTTCAGGCGTTAGATCCAGACCCCTTACGAGCGGACGAGGACGGGACTTCGGAGATATCTTCAGGCCTGCAGCCGTGGAAAGACTGGTGAGTATTATTTCATTTAATTAATTAATGTATTATTTATTTATCTATTTATCCATTTATTTTTCTTGTCTTTTTTTTTTTTTTTTTTTTGCTAGTGACAGCTCAACTGTTGTTTTATCATCGTTGAGTTAGAGAGGCCTTTAGTGAGGTTTCGTTTACAACGAACGAGAGCGACATCACGGTGGATAACCAGATTGTGCCATAAGCATACTGACAACACCCCAAACATCTCCAAGAGGCAAAGATCCTCATGAGGATCTATGCCTCTTGGAGATGTTTGGAGTGTTATCTATGCGTATGGCAGTTGCTAACTATCCGCCATGACTTGGCTCTCGCTCGTTGTAAACGAAACCTTACTCTTATCAGGTTTCTCCAGCACCACGATGATAAAACATCATCGAGGCATCACGGTCGAGTCTCATAACACCACCTCCGACACTGACAGCTATAGATTTAGTGTATTGTCAGCCCCTTGTATGAGAGCAAAACTGTGAAAACTTTCCATTGGCCAGAGAAGCGGCGACACTCCGACCGCAACAATAGTGAGGTTCCGTTTGCGACGAACGACTGCCAACAACAAAGCGGTCAGGCTGCTTCCACCGTAAGCATAGGCACCACTCCAAACATCTCCAATAGGCATATATCCTCATGAGCCGCCTAGGGCTTCTGAGGATCTATGCCTCTTGGAGATGTTTGGAGTGTTGTCTATGTTTACGGTACACGCTGGGGACCTGGCGCTCCACCATTTACAAGGCAGCTGTCTCCTTTGAGGACTCTCGCAGAGCTAGCCTTAAGGACAAGCGGCTCAGGAGAAAAAACAGAGATGCCGCAGCTCAGAACCCTGGCCAGACCTTCCCCTGCAGCCACTGCGGTCGAACCTGCCTGTCTCGGATTGGCCTCCGCAGCCACGAACAAGCCTGCAGACGTCGTGGGCAACTCCTATAAAATCTTCGTTCGCGAAGTCAAGCCAAGGAGGATTGTTGGGAGCCGTTCGTCGCAAACGAAGCATCACTATTACTAATAGTATCATCGATCCAAGTGGAGTCTGTGGAATCCTGAAAAAAAACCCGGAAAAAACACACACAAAAAACAACAATAAAAACTTTAGATGATGCTAAAAAAAATAAAAATAAAATAAAATAGTAATTCAGAACACAAAGAAAATAACACCGCGCTCCATAACTTAGATCCTGTCTCGAGTGAACAAATTGAATACTGTTTGTTCACTCGAGATACTTATTACGATCTAAGATCCGAACGTGCATTTTTGTGTTCTGAGTTACAGACCTATAGAATTAGAGTTTAGTCAACGTCACTGAAACTAATTTCTTTCATCTTAAATAACCGGAACGGCTAACCTTTTCGTTTGATTTTGTAGAACCTTTTTACGCAGATGAAGCTGGTCTTACTGATTCAGATTTTAACTCATTCAGTCCTGATGCCCTACAGCAGGAGATGGGTCGAGCATGATAATTCAAGGGTAGTGCCAGATTAGCTTGGCGCCTGTCGGCGCCAAGCTAATCTGGCACTGCCCTTGAATTATGGTCGATCCACCTCCTGCAACTGGTGCATAGTCATTAGATGACGCCTCCAAAATTTAGGAAATACGGCCGTCGGGCTGAATGAGTTAAGTATGTATGCAAAAGCACACCCAACAGCATGCCCTATTCACATTTTTCTAAATATTATAATTTTAACTACTTTTTTTGGGTAGATGTAGCAAATAACTTTTGAAAATAAATTACAAATGAGTTCACGTAATCATCGGACGATTCAGTGTTTCAGTTAACCCGTTCAGTGTAGAGAAAAATTGAACGCCACCCACCTGTAAGAGGTATAGATCCTCATGAGCCCCCGCAGTTGCGGGGGCTCATGAGGATCTATGTCTTTTGCTGACGCCACTTCGAATCCATGTTCCTGGGACAGCTAGGGGTTTTCGGTGTTGACATAACGAAGATTGCAGAACAACAGTCGGCGTCACCTGGCACTGAACCAGTTAAAATTAAACTCCTCGTGAAACGTGCGTGTGCTGTAGATACAAACAGTTAAATAACAAAAACACAAAAGAACTACGCTTTTGTAAAAACAAACAAACAACAAAACAATAACAAAGAGAAGTACTCATACCAAAGGGAATTAGTCAGCGCTGGACATAGACACAATTAGATCCCCTGCCCCCTTAAGGGATGTATATGATCGTCTTGTTCTTTACCTGTGTATTTATCTGTGGGCTGGCGATTGGATGCCTGTTAGGAGGGGGCAGGGGATCTAACTGTGTGTTTGTCCAGCGCTGAGTATTTCCCCTTGGCATATGTACTGTTCTACCAGCGCTTGCCTCGCCTATCTGGTTTGCGAGAACAAAGAGAAGGACATGGAACAATTTACTGAATTCTTTACCGTGCACAAACAACGTGAAAACAAACAACTTGAAAGAACAGAGAGCTTAATTCTGTCTCTCAGAAGATTCTGTCTCTCTGCTACAAATTCCTTAACAACTACGCTCCTGCCTATCTCTCCAACTTACTTCACCCCTACACTCCTTCCCGCTCCCTCCGCTCTGCCTCCGACCCTCTCCGCCTCCACATCCCCCGCACCAAACTCAGCACTTTCGGACCCCGCTCCTTCTCCGTCTATGGTCCATCCACCTGGAACACTCTCCCACTCTCTCTCCGTCAGAAACACTCTCTCTCCTCCTTCCAGTCCGCCCTCAAAGCTCACTTCTTTTAACAGTTCTAGCTCTATAACGCCATCACGCTCCCCACCCTACGCTGACTGTCGTAATTTATTTGTGGTACGTGAGTCATTGTCAACAGCGTGCGCATGAGTGCGCGAGTTGTGAGTGCGCGCTTAGAGTTATAATTATTATAAGATAAGCGCATTATAAATACCGTAATTATTATTATTATTAATTCTGGTCTACTCTGTGAAAGAAGCTAAAACTTGTTTTGGCTGTAAACCTTAACCAGTTTGCTGCCAGTGATCGCTGTCTGAAACCACTGCACACTGGCCGACACTCGCATAAAGAACACAAAAGAACAAAAATGGACATAACGAACCAATGACTAACAAGAGACATAAACCCTCATGAGCCCTCGCGACTGCGGGGGCCCATGAGGGTTTATGCCTCTTGCACCTGGATAGCGCTAGACTTGCCCCTGCAGTTAAGGGGTTAATGTTGCACTGACCTTGTCTGCTGTGACAGATGACACCATTAGAGTGCTGTTCTTCTTCAGAAAGCATTTGCGTGTACACTATATATCATTTGCCCCACGTCGGTTTTGGGTTTTCTTCCTCAATAAAAGTGATCAATACGTGTATATGAAATAACACGATCCATAGAAATATCTTGCGTGACAACAGCTGAAAAAAATATGACTTTATACTTTTCCGCCTTGAGTGATTAAAAGTTCATCGGATCCGCGCCGACCGTATAGTTGTCCCGCGTTGGCCTACATCTGTGCATTGGCCAACTACGACTGATGCCGGCCCCACCAGCGTTTGCTTCCTGTTCAGTTGGTTTCCAGCTGCAATAAAGTTTAATAAAGTTTCTTTTTTTTCTTTTTTCTTTTCTTCTTTTTTTTTTAATTTAATTTTTTTTTTTGCTCTGTCAATCAGATCTTTTATTTCTAGGACTGAGTTTCCAAATATTCGGCTACTTACCGTTGCTAAAGATAGATCGACCACAATAGTTTAGTGTTAGCGGCTGATTAGCTTGGCGCCATCCTGACCTACCCGTCTTCCGCAAAATCTCTGTTACCCATTCCTGTGCGAAGTTACTACAGCAAATATGTGTGCTGGTTTGTGATTTTGGACCTTAAGGTCCATAATCACATAACAGCTCTCTAATACGGTCACGATGCGGTGATTTTAGCGCCTGAAACGAACACAGTTCCACTTCTAATTAACCCCTGGAATGCTATAGACAATCTTACTGTTCGGCGACAAGGACTCGTTAACCTTAACGCCTCTTTTCACCGAGCGGTATCATCAGTACTATTCAAGGGGTTAACCCGTGGAGGCAAAAAGTATTTCTGAAATCTTTGTTAATTCTGCACTAAGTTCCCCAGATTTTAAAATGGTTTCGGCAAAGAGGCATAGATCCTCAAGAGGCCCCGCAACTGCGGGGGCTCATGAGGATCTATACCTCTTGCAGTTGGCTGATGTTCAACTTTTTTCCGGCAGTAAAGGGATTAATATCATATATTCACAGGAGCAGGGGCAACACCCCAGGCTAACGGAGGCGGTGGACCGCCTCGTGAAATCTATGACTCGAGTGGCTGGCGTTCTGAGCAACGGTATGCAGGTCGTGCACCAGGACTATGACTTCGTCTTCAACGGCACTCGTTACATCATCATGCTGGGCGTCAGAGAAGAGCTGCAGAAAATCGCAAAGGCCAACGATATGGTTTATAGTGAGTAGTGGTGGGGCAGGACTGGGCAGTTCAGGTGGTACAACCAACCTCAATCCATAAAAACTTGACTTGCAACTACAGGATGTGGATCGACCGTGATAGTTCAAGGCGCCATATATTTTGACACCCTACGTGAACTATCATGGTCGATATTTCTCCTGAACTGTGATGTAGACATCAAATAACATAAAACATTGATAATTTCGCACCTCAGGATGTAAAATGAGTTAAGTACGGCCGACGGACTATCCGAAAGGTCGCAGGTAGGGGTCACGCCTTGCGTTGGTTCCCCGTTTTTGAAATCGCCTTAATAATAATAATAATAATAATAATAATAATAATAATAATAATACATGGTATTTATATGGCGCATTTCTCATATTTATAATATAACTCAATGCGCAGGCGAAAACGACACACACACGCACACACACACACACACACACACACACACACACACACACACACACACACACACACACACACACGCACGCACACACACACACACACACACACACACACACACACACACACACACAAAGTCTGCAGAGGTGGGGGGGGGGGTACAGAAAACCGTACAGATCACACGAAAGTCTGCGAGAAAAGGTAATTTTTTAACTTTGCTTTGAACTGCGTATTTCTCAGCTCAGTCGGTAATGAATTCCAAATTATAGGAGCAGTACATCTGAAAGAGGGTTCACCGGCAGATTTGAGATGGTACTTTGGAACTTTGAGAAGTTTCTCTCCCGATGAACGCAGTGAGCGAGATGGCTGGTAAGTAAAATTAGACTGGAGGAAAGGTATGACGGAAGACTGCCATCAAAGTAGTGGTATGCAAGGGTCGCAATCTTAAACTTTATGCGGGATTGGATTGGAAGCCAGTGAAGGTCTTTCAGTATATGGGTTACGTAGTCTCGTTTTCGCCTGCGCTTCACAAGCCTTGCGGCATTATTTTGAACTCGCTGAAGGCGGCTAATCTGCTCAGATGGAAGACCAAAAAGCAGAGAATTGCAGTAGTCAAGACGGCTCGTGACTAAAGCATTCACTAACTTTGCAGTGGCAGATTCAGAAAGACTGTGTCGGACAGATGCGATGCGTCTCAGAGAGTCTGAAGCACCACGACAGATTTCACCGACGTGAGCCTGCATACTCAAAGTCTTATCGAGCTTGACACCAAGATATTTGACCGAAGACTGAAATGGAATATCAGTGTCATCTATGCGTAAAGACTCAGTGTGAATTTGTTGAAGCCGGGATGCTGAGCCAACGGGCAGTAACTCTGTTTTTCTGGGTTTAACATAAGTTTGTTACTGTCCATCCATGTCGTGACATCGTCAACACAAGACTTGATGACAGTTTCAACAGACTGAAATTCCCCAGGTGGACTACTCCTAGAGATTTCGGTGTCATCTGCATACTTATGATAAGAACACTGATGGCTGGAAATAACATCTGACAGCGGTTGTGAATACAACGTAAACAATACAGGGCCTAAGAAAGAGCCCTGAGGCACTCCAAACTCCAGAATGGAAGGTTTAGAGACACTGTCTTTTACACCTACAAACTGGTACCGATCGGAAACGTAAGATTCAAACCAAGAGAGAACCGTTTCACGCAGGCCAAAAGTGATTTCAAGCCTCTTCATGAGAATGGAATGGTCCAGCGTATCGAAAGCAGCGCTGAGATCCAACACGGCCACAAGGGAGACAAGTCTCTCATCTGCTTTACAAAGCAAGTCATTTAGAACACTCAGCACTGCTGTCTCCACGCTGTGACCTTTCCTATAGGCGGACTGATACACTTCCAACAGACCATTCATCTCTAAGTGTCCCAGGCGCTGTTGTAAGACAATTTTCTCCAGTACCTTAGAAATGAATGGTAGGTTGGATACAGGTCTGTAGTTTTTCAGGGTATTTCTGTCCAAGCCTGTTTTTTTTTTTTTTTTTAGCAACGGGGTAACAACAGCCTGTTTGAAAGATTTTGGAACAGTTCTGGCTGACAGAGACTTTTTTTTTAACAATAGCAGCAATCAACGGTGCAAGATCGCTGATGCACTGCTTTTGGAAACAAGTCGGAACAGGATCCAACATACAATTTTTTGTTGGAGACTTTGCAATTATGGCAGTAATGTCGCTTTCTGTAACAGATTTTAACTTTGCAAAACATGGACCATCATAAACAGCAAAAACGGGTGGATCGCACTGCTTAGCATCTAAGTTCTCACGCAGCAGTTTGATTTTGTCAGTGAAAAAAATCACAAAATGTCTGCGTCAGTTTAGAAGAGGGGACATCAGTAGGAAGATCAGTAGACTTGGGTTTTCCTAGCAGTTCATTTGACACTGAGAAGGACAGCTTGCTTCGTGGTGGCAAAGACGTTATGTTCAACCCTGTTAACTTTTAACCGCTGCAAGTGGACAGAGATTGTGTTTCGAAATCTTTATAAATTTAACACCAAATAACCCCAGACCAAGACCCCCCTCCCCCTCCCCCTCCCCTCCCCTCCCCCTCCACCCCCCTCAATGACTGCTTATGCTTTTTAAAAAAAATCTATATTAAACAATTTTTACAATTATTTTTCGTATTCAAGTCGACTGTAATATGCTTTCCTCTTGCAGACACAGTGCTGAAGGCCACCCTGCTGACTAAAGACATCTACATGCGGGCCCACCGCAGCCTCCTGACGGGCCCCACCACCCGCTCGCTGTCCCGACCCGAGATGAATCTACCTAGTCTGGACCATGTCAGCACCAATGCTTACGACGAGGAGAGATTGGCTATGACGGCGCTGCGCCAGGTTCAGGAACTTGACAGGTAGCTACCACAAGGAGCCCTACTGTCAAAAGCAGACGTCGTTCGCAAATCCGAAGTAGATCAAAATTGAGGCTTAACCTTCTCACTTTCAACTAAAAGTGATCGCGATCCAACTGCAAGAGATATAGATTCTCATGAGCCCCCGCGACTGCGGATGTTCATGAGGATCTATGCCTCTTGTTGAGATCAATTATTTTTGCGTTTTCTTTTGGTCGTTGGATGAACGATTTCAGAAACAAAAATGTACATGGAGTGGCAGGGAAGGGGTTAAAACATGAGACGTAAGGGTCAAAATTCCCAGATGGGGAAGATGTCCTCCGTAAGGCTAAATTACACAGTTCAGGAGAGAGATCGATCACGATAAATCAAAGGGAGATGGCGCCAGAATAGCTTTTCGCCACCCTCGAAATGTGGTCCCTCAATCTCCCGCTGTAGTATGTCAGGACTGAATGGATCAGCTGGCCATGATCTTGTTGCTAGGCGACGCAAGAAGGTGGAGGCGAGGGTCCGGCAGGTGCGCGAGAAGTTCCAGGACGACTTTGCCCGCAACGACCTGAGGACACTGGTGTACTACATCAACTCTACGTCACAGAAACTCAACAAGGAGTTGATGTCCTCCACAAAGTCTCTGTACGCCAGGCGGAACCAGGTCAGCGTATTTGGCTAGAGCTGGGGTTTTATTGGGAAATTACATCTTCAAGAGGCATAGACTCTCGGTCCGTGGCGCAGCGGTAAAAGCGCCTGCCACCAATGCTAGAGGTGCGAGGTTCGATACCCGGTTCCGGCGTCGGACTTTTCTCCTCTAGTAAGTGTCCCCGTTAATTCGGGCGGACCGTCGGGGGTTCTTTCTCCGGGTACTCAGGTTCTTCCTCCCCCACGAGTTTGGTATCAATTTCAGCCCATTTAATCAAATTTCAAATATAAACGATTTGAATTTCCAAAACTTCAGTAGCTTGCTTGAGCTTGCCCTTAGCACCACGTGAATGTTCTGTGTTTATGTGCAGTGTGTGAGTGAATGCGCGTGATTCACGTGAGCGTGCTTGTTGGGTTCAGTTCGCGGCGGCGCTTTGAGCCGATTTTCAATTGGGATAAAGCGCCTGTTTAATGCGCTGATTATTATTTATTTATTATTCCCAGAAATTCAGCCAGGAGCGTACGCTGCCAACAGAGTAGTTCAGGAAATAGATCGACCGTGATGGTTCAATGGTAGTGCCAAAATAGGCGCCGAGCTATTCTGTCACCAACCTTGAACCACAAAGTTAAAAACGTTAAACGTTTAGGCCTTAACGTCTTTTGGCCAACACGAAAGTGATTTAAAGCCGCGGCACCAAACAAATTTTGACCCGAGCTGGATTGAAACCCACGACCTTTCGGACGAGAGTCGCTCGGTGCACCACCGAGGCACCCAGCTTTCAGTTTAACCATCATGCTCGAATCTGATCTTGCTGCTGTGTGTCAGAGCTAACCGAGTTAACCCTTTGCGTGCCGGTAGCAGTTTGTGTCGCGATGATTCCTGTAGGATGAGTTAACCCATTGCGTGCCGCAGCGATGTGTCGCGATGATTCCTGTAGGAATTATCGCGGCGGCGACAAAAATCGCTACCGACACGCAAAGGGTTAAGGAAGGGGCCTAAAGGATGGATGCAAATCTGCTCTGCTCAGCGATCCATTGCGGTTTGTCGATTGGCTTTTGACTTTTGTCGTGAGTTGGACGTGAATGTTCTCTGTTTCTGTTTGGGCCGCAGGCTATAATGCACTCCAGTCAGGACAACATAGCAGTGGCCCGCGAGCTTCTTCTCAAAGCTGACGACATCCTAGCTAGCGGATCCCATGATTACAGGGTACGTCCGCCGCAGTCTCACACATTTTGTTTTGGTATCGCCTTGCATACGGTTCAATACCTTTGAGATATCATAGGCGACCCATCACTGCCAGAGCGCAACAAACAAACACCCGAATGCAAGAGGCATAGATTCTCATGAGCCCCCGCACCTGCGGGGGCTCATGAGGATCTATGCCTCTTGCATTCGGGTATTGTTTGCTGTCCTGCGGCGGTCAAAAGGGTTGAGCAGGACACGTAGGAGACAATAAACTAGTTTATTATGCAAAGAAGTACCCAACGGAGAAAGAAACACGCTTAGAAAAGACGGGTACAACACAATAAAATAAATTGTGTTGTACCCGTCTTTTCTAAGCGTGTTTCTTTCTCCGTTGGGTACTTCTTTGCATATTACACGCTTGGCAGTCACCTTTTTGGTCTGGATTGATAGTTTATTATGGAAGTGAAAATATTTAAAAGGTAATAATTATGACTGTCCTTACGACAATCACGTTATTGTAATCTATACAAACGACAGTAACAACCCAGTTTTGGGTTCAAGTCCGAAGTTAGCAAATACAATGAACTTCGAATTTATAACCGAATGCCAGCGAGGACACACGATTTTCCTGTGGTTATGTCCAAGTTTGTTATGAGCCAAGTGATGTGCGTATAAAACAAAGTGTCGACCTCTGAAAAATTCTTGCTATGTCTGGCCTCATTATTAGTGAAACTGACTGTAATTATCTTCTTGTCGTCCATTTATCAAGTAGTTTTGAACAACTTGTATTTGGCACTATTTTCAGGGCAATTATCGAGTGGTTCAGGATTGGAAGCGATTGCAGACGGAACGTTCTGACGACAGTGACGTAGGCCCGCCTGTGTCCTTCCGCCAGCGTCCACCAATCGCAGACGAGCCTAGAGAACTGACCTCTGACGAAACGGCCCGCATAAGGGAGATCATCAGACGTCTGAAGCAGCATGCGAAGGAACAAGAACAACTCGCCATTGAAATTGAAACGTATGGACATAAAGATAATTATGATCTCGTACTCAGACTGATGCAGAGATGATACGAGAGAATGATTATTCCTAAATCAGTCAGGTCAAAGGCAATATGCTGCGTCCCTTAACAGCGAGGTATCCAGGGAATGTTACGCTCGATCGCCACTATCGTGGCGGCACAAAGTTGACCCATTTAACTCACAGCCGCATTTCCCAAATTTTGAAGGTGCTACCTAACGACCATGTACCAGTTGTAGGAGATGGATCGTCTATGATAATTCTAGGTTAGTGCCAGATGAGCCTGGCGTCTGACGGCACCAAGCTCATCAGGCACTACCCTTGAATTATTATGATCAAGCATCTCCTAGCTGCTGTAGAGCGTTGGGGCTAAATGGGTTAACCTCAGATGAGTAGGCCCTACCTCAGACTAATGACAATAATAAAGCCACTCATTGATAGCAGGAGGCGTAGATTCTCATGGGACCTTGCATTAAGCAGGGTCTCATGAGAATGTATGCCTAGTGATATCAATGTGTGGCTTCATTTTCATCATCAGATTAACTACAGAATGGGAGCGGGCTGCAGAGTCCTATGAATATTTTAATCCAATTAACCCTAAGACAGGATTTCACAAATTTTCCCTAACGCTAATGTACCAGCTGCAGAAAAAGAATCGACCATGACAATTCAAGGATAGTGCCAGATGAGCGTGGCGTCTGAAGGCGCCTATCTGATCTGGCACTACCCTTGAATTGTCATGGTCGATCCTGATGGCGCCTGGCTAATCTGGCACTACCCTTGACTTATCATGGTCGATCCTTCTCCAGCTGTAGTGCGTCGGCGCTAAATGGGTTAACTACTTCTTAACTAGGGTTTTCCTATCTACTTCTGGTTGAAGGGCAGCCTTTATGATAATCTGCATGAATATGAAGAAGTGTACAGAAAAAAAACGTTTATGCAAAGTAGATGTGCCAGAGGTCACCTTTTGTATGAGCAAAGCTTCAAGCTAATCTTTTTCATTGGTTTATTTAACCCCGGCACACCAAGGCAAGATGTGGATCGACCATGCCAGTTCAAGGGTGGTGCCAGAATAGCTTGGCGCCTATAGGCGCCAAGCTATTCTTGACTATCGTCGATCTGGCTCCTGGATTGTAATGCTCTCTTCAGAGGACAACAGTCAAGGCGATTTCGACCTTGGGGCAAAATGAGTTAAACATCCCATAACACAACAGCCGTTCTATCTCTGCACAGGGTTCTCAGACCTTCCATAGTCCTGGCGAGCCAGATATCTTCACGCAAGGACGCGGGGGCAACCGCCTATCTCGCCTCCCTTGTCACTCGCGTCGAAGCGGACGGAAAGGTATGTAGACCAGCGGCATACGAAGAATCCAGGCTGGGGCCCATACGCTTAGAAACTTACAAACGACGGATAGGGGTAGGGAGGGGAGGTGCGGGGTGAGGTTGGGGGTGGGGGGTGGGGAGAGGGTGGAGGGGTGGGTGGGGGGGGGGGAGAGATCAAGCAAGGTATGACCAATTTATAGAGGATCTTGTCCACAGCGCAATGTACGTATCGTTGCTGCACTGACGAGCAAACGAAATGCGACATTTTTGTAATCATAGGAAACACTAAAGTGTTTCCGATGATTCCAAAAAATGTCGCATTTCTTTTGCTCGTCGGTATAGCATGATCGTTTCCATGCAGTGCATCGATCAATATGCAGCTCACGGATAAGGCCTGATTAGCTTGTTTGCCCAGTTGTGGGGGTTCATCCACAGACTTACATGTACGTAATGCTCGGCACGCGACGCAGCACGTGACTCATGAATTAGTAGGCAAAAAAAGAGAAAAAAAGAAGAAGAAGACAAAAACCTATAAACAACAGAAGAAAGTAAATGTGGCCTATTTGTGTAATCTATCAAATGCCATTGATCATTTGTGTGCTGGTCTGTGATTTGTCCAAAAGCACAGACCAGCAAACGCAGGATCAGTCGTATGCGGTTTCTTCTCTCTTGCGATTAATTGCGGTCTGCGCGGTCTCTGGACAAAGCAGCCTCTGTGATGCTCAGAAATTGCTCATTGCCAATTTCCCTTTCTAGCAAACGGTCTGTTCATATTGTTGTAGACTCGGGTATCGCATGGCCATGCATTGGCATGGCACAAAACCCTTACTGCTAGCAGAGCTGTACGACAGATCCTGTATCAGCTGTGGTTTTGTTTATTGAACCGTGGTCAAAACTGAGGCCGCAAAATCAGAATTACTTATAATACCGTCACTCATTGACTGAAAGTATGCTTAGCTAGAGGCCCTCGGGTCGACGTTGGCCTTAGCTGGCCCGCGCACTATCGTGCGCGGGCCAGCTAAGCCCGACGTCGTCCCGAGGTCCTTTAGAACCCTTTATAGCCTCTTACGTCATTCCTAAGGAAAAAAATGGCCATGATGCATCAAACTACACTTTCAACACAATGAGTTGTTTTACAGCGAAGCTGTACTGGGTATGAGAATCGTGCACATTTTTAAAGGTCTAAAAAGTCCACTGTAGGGATACGTACGAAGTTTTATGTGCGGTTAATATTATTGCAGAATGAATACATCTGGCGGATGCGGTTATGTACTGTGTTAGGGGTAGATAGTTTTCTTTTAGTAGATTGGGTCGCTCTGGGTACCGCCGGATTAGTAGCAAAAGTGAGGTTTCGTTTGCAACAAACGACTCGCAACAACGAACGAGAGCAAATCACGGTGGATAAGCAGCTTGTTCCCTAAGCATAGTCAGCATCTCAACATCTCCAAGAGGCACAGCTCATCATCATCCCGTCTTGTTTTTAAGCATAGGCAACGCTCCAAACATCTCCAAGAGGCACAGTTCATCATCATCCCGTCTTGTTTTTAAGCATAGGCAACGCTCCAAACATCTCCAAGAGGCATAGATCCTCGTGAGCCCCGATGGCTCATGAGGATCTATGCCTCTTGGAGATGATTGGGGAATTCAGTTTCTATACTTATGGTCATCATCATCATCAGTCCCTTGCCCGAACTGGGCGTTGGGGGGACTGAAAGGCAGCAGCAACAGACAGTGCTCTCCACTGAGTTCTATTTTGGGCGGTGGCAAGCAAGTCTGGCATCTCGAGTTCGGTCCATTCTTTTATGTTTGCGACCCAACTCTTTCTCTGACGACCTCGCCGACGACTTCCTTCGAGAGTGCCTTGGAGGATAGTCTTGGACAAGGTGTTGTGTCGGGTCACGTGGCCAAACCAAGCAAGCTTGCGCCGTTTCACGGTTGCCAGAAGGGGTTCATGTGGGCCCACCAGGGAAGTGACGATGCTCCGTACATATTCGTTGGTCTTGTGCTCGCGGTACGAGATGCGGAGCAACTTCCTCAGGCACTTGTTCTCAAAGGCCTGGATTTTCTTTTCTGAGTCTGCAAGCAGTGTCCAAGTCTCACAGCCGTAGAGTAGAATAGACACTACGAGGGACTTGTAAAGCCTGTACTTGATGGTGAAGCTGATGGAGTTACTTCGCCATATCCTGTCCAGCCTGGCCATTGCGGATGTTGCTGTACCTATCCTGATACGGATCTCTGCTATGCAACTACCGTCTTTGGACAGGGTGGCTCCCAAGTACTTGAAGCTATTGACCTCTTCTAGCTTCTGGCCGTTCATGTGAATGTTGCTGCTGCTGTCGCTTGTGGTGTTGATCATCACTTTGCTTTTATCCGTACTGATCTCCATGCCATAAGACCCTGCGCTACTTGAAAGTTTGTCTGTCAGGTTTTGGAGCTCACTATTGCTGCCTGCCATGAGGTCAATGTCGTCTGCGAATCGAAGATTGCACAGGGATCTGCCACCAATAGAGATTGAAGTATGGTGGTCGTGGAGGGTTTCCTGCATGATCTTCTCCAGGAATATGTTGAAAAGGACAGGAGAGAGCAGGCATCCTTGACGGACACCGATCGTCGTCCTGAAGAACTCGCCTGACTGATTGTTAAGTAGAACCGCGCTGCAGGCGTTCTTGTAAAGCGCTTCTATCATTTGGATCAGTCCCTCCTCTATGTTGAACGATCTCATGACTTGCCAGAGTCCGTCGTGCCAGACGCGATCAAATGCTTTCCTGAAATCAATGAAGTTGTGGTAGAGTTCGCGCTGATGCTGCAGATGTTTCTCGATCAGGACGCGGCAGTTGAAAATCTGCTCTACAGTGCTTCTTCCAACTCTGAAGCCAGCCTGTTCTTCTGCCAGCAGTTCCTCGGCGAAAGTTTTGAGGCGGTTGAGAATGATTCTAAGCATTACTTTGCTAGGGTGACTTATCAGACTGATAGTTCTGTAGTTCTGGCACTGTTTCAGGTTTCCTTTCTTGGGGAGCGGGATCACTAGAGACTGTGTCCATTCTACTGGCCATTTCTTTTGCTCCCAGATCTTTTGACAGAGTGTAGTGAGGACCTTCGTTGTTACTTCTCCTCCATGTTTCAACAGTTCAGCAGGTACGTTGTCTACACCTGGAGACTTTCCTCCCTTCAGGCCGCGTACGGCTGCTTCCACCTCTTCAGCTAACACTGGCAGGTCTTCAGCCTTCCTGGCCCCAGCCTGGTTGTTTTGGAGGATGCTGGTGTCTGGCTCAGCCTTGTAGTTATACAAGTCTCGGCAGTACTCAGTCCATCTGTTTAGTACAGCAGTGTTTTCCGTAAGGAGTTGGCCGCTGCTGTCTTCGATGACTGTGGCTGTTCGCTGTTGAGTCTTGGTGAGGGTCCTTAGCGTTTCATAAGCCTTCTTGCTGTTGCCGTTTGCCATGCCCTCTTCCACGCTACAACACTGGTCTTCAATCCAATCTTCTTTGGCTTCTTTCATCCTCTTCCTGATCTTCTTGTTGACAAGTCTGTACTTGTTTGCTGATGTGAGGTCTTGGCCTCTCTTTTTCTTCCAGGCTCTCCTCTCATCACAGAGATCGAGGATGTCATCGGTGACCCAGGGCTGTTTGCGCTTCCTCTGCTTCCCCAGCACTTCTTCTGCTGTAGAAAGTAACACCTCTTTTATATTTCCAGCAAGGGTGTCTACGTCACAGTCCAAAGTAGCCAAGGCTGCAAATCTGCCTCCCACCTGGGCTTGGAAGAGCTCTTCTACTTCCGGGTCTTTTAGCTTCTGGAGGTCGAATCTGATGCGAGGGCTCTTGCTATCTCGTTTCAATGCCAGCTTCAACTTGAGGCTAGTAAGGACGAGGTTGTGGTCGCTGCCAATATCAGCGCCAGGAAAGGACCTCGTTTGTGCTTTGTTAACGCTGGATTTGAATCGTCGAGGCAGCAAGATGAAGTCAATCTGGTTATGGACCAGGCCTCCTGGCGATTGCCATGTCACTGTTCTTGACTTCTTGTGTGGATGGAGGGTATTAGCAACGGTGAGACGGTGACTCTGTGCGAACTCTAAAAGTCGCAGGCCTCTGTCGTTTGTTTCTCCAAGGCCAAACTTGCCAGCTGTTCCTGCCCATTGTTGGTAGGCGTCAGGGCCGATCTTTGCATTCCAGTCACCGAGGACAGTCAGAATGTCTTTCTTAGGTGTTTTCTTGATGATGTTGTCCAGTTGTTCGTAAAATTCTTCTAATTCTTCATCATCATGATCTGCTGTTGGAGCGTATACTTGAATGATAGTGATGTTGTGCGGTCGGGCGGAGATGCGGATGGAGATTAGTCTGCTTGACACGGGGGTGCAGCTGATGACAGTTCCAGCCACCTCTTTCCTTACGATAAAAGCTACGCCATGTTCGTGCTTGGTTTCTTTTCCGCTGAACCAGATTTTATGGCCTTCATCTGTTGTTGTTTCTCCGAAGCCTGTCCATCGAACTTCTGCAAGTCCTACAATGTCCCAGCGATAGCGCTTCAACTCGTGGGTGAGTTCCTTCACTTTGCCGCACTGGTAGAGTGTGCGAACGTTCCAAGTTCCGATAGTTATTCCTTGCGTGGGCAGCTTGATGGTGGGTTTGGTTCCAGTAACACACTTGTCGCCCCCACCCTGGAGACCTTATGGTACAGGCTGGTTATCCGCCGTGACTTAACTCTCACTCGTTGTTGTCGTTCCTTGCAAACGAAACCTCACTAAACATTATCTGAAGTCGTGAGTGAAATGTTAGATCTGTTACACTCACAAAATGAGAACATTAGCAATGTGGCCTATAAAAAACCTAAAGTGTTGAGTGAGACGTTAGTTCTGTTGCACACGCAAAATGAGAAAGTAGCAATTTAGCCTTCTAAAACCAAAGTGAGATGTTGTATATGTATTACATCCGCAAAACGCGAAAAAACAAACAAACACAGAACTTTTGCCTAGAATAGTCGCAAATGACATTTGAAATCTACTGCATACACAAAATGAGAAAATGAGAAACATAGAAATCTGTAGAAATTTGGTGAAAATATTCAAAATTGCCAGATCAGTTGACAGCTTAATCCTAGATAACGCCCTTTTGTGAAGGACTTGCAATTCTCTTGCAGACAGAAGCTTTTGATAACAATCGCCTGAACATTTTTTTTTCATG
>BTPG01000002.1:300732626-300807626 GCA_036245525.1 Semisulcospira habei
CACTGAATGGTGGAGGCGGCTTTGTGGTTTTCTGCTTGAAAAACCTTAATGGAACTGAGCTGCACATAAAGAGGAGCTGTTACGCTGGTCCCATAAAAATAAAGTGTGATTGAATGCGACATTCTGCTTCTGGTTTCAGTGCCATCCCGGCGATCAGTCTTTCTATCCCGGCGTTCACAAAATAGATGTCTGGTAACTGAAGCTCAGATTACCCTATTATCACAGGGCATCAAACCCACCTAGTAGTTATGTTTGTTTCAGTGCGTGTTCGGTGATGCTTTTATCAGGTGTGTGTGGTGCACCGGCTGTGATTAATCTGTTTGGCTGTCTGTAGCGGGGTTTTTTTTTTTCGAAATGATTCCTGCCGGAATCATCGCTACAAAAACCGCTACCGACAGCCAAAGGGTTAACTCATCGAGAGGTGCTGTAAAGCCATGTATACAAATGCAGCGCGTCTTGAATTAGTCTACCAGGTAGTCCCAGAATAGTTAACACATTGGACCCTGTAGTCGAAATCAGCAAAACGGGACAATTTGCTAATATCAGAAAGAAAAATAAATTGTGGAATGCATCAAACTCCATGCTACAATACTAATCACTTTCCTCTCAATTGTGTGTGTGTGTGTGTGTGTGTGTGTGTGTGTGTGTGTGTGTGTGTGTGTGTGTGTGTGTGTGTGTGTGTGTGTGTGTGTGTGCCGAAGGGGGGGGGGGGAGGGGTCGCGGAGAGAGAGCTAGGGCTTAGGGTAGAGAAGGGCTATATTGGTGTGGGTAGTCTCCTGCAAACGAAGTAAATAGAAAGCAACCAGGAAATATACAAATATACTCTCTAAAATATTAAATAAATAAATAAGTCCAAATGTTCTTCTGCCCAGAAACTGTACGCCATGCTGGAGTCGATACGTGTGCTGATAGGAGCGCAACAGGAGCTTCGCTGGGTGAGGTCAGGTTCAGCCGCATGCCGGGAAGGCTCCGGAAATGAGGTCACAGATGACGACACAGGCTGCCTGTCAGTGCCCGAGGGTAGCGGGGACCTGGCACTGGAGGGAGAGGAGGGGCAGGAGGGGTCAGGCCAGCTTGGTCCCCCCACAGACGATGAGGATTTCGTCTTCGTCGACGAAAAGAAGCCACCCAAGCCTAAGCGCCGACCTGCGGCAGGCCCTACATCGCTCAAGGAATTTAGTGAGTCATTAGATCCCTACCAGTGACTGAAGGTCCTCGAGCCGACGCCGGCCATCGCTAGCCCGCGCACAGCTAGCTGTGCGCGGGCTAGCGATGGCCGGCGTCGGATAATAATAATTATAATAATATGATAATTATAAGCGCTTTACATATCAAGGAGGAGACAAGAGAAAAAGGATGCTGTGAGCTCTACAATAGTTAGAATCACGTCACACACACAACACAAACACACACACACTCACACTGAGCACGCACGCGCACACGCACACGCACACGCACACACACACACACACACACATACACACACACACACACACACACACACACACACACACACACACACACACACACACACACACACACACACACAGGTACATAATAATGAAGAACTAAGCTACGCTGGGATATAGAACAGGTGGGTCCTGAGGGCAGATTTAATGGCAGTGAATGAGTAAGAAAGTCTAATGTCTACCGTGTAGTGAATTCCAGACAACAGACTTTCTGCTACCAGGTTATATACACCGTTAAGCTGCATGTCCTATGACCCCTTACACACAGCTTCATGTTTTGTTGACTGCCTATAAAACACCACTCATCTGCAAGAGGTAAAGAACCTTGTTAGTCCCCCCCCCCCCCCCCCCCGCCCCCCCCCCACACACACACACACACTCCCCCACCCCACCCCCTCTCCTCACCTCATCAGATGCAAATGCTCATGTCCTTTAACCCGTTCAGTGTCCGCTGACGCAGACAGTGTTTCTGCAATCTTCTTTAACTCGTTCTACCCCAGACACACCAGAGGAAGATGAGGTTCGACCATGATAGTTCAAGGGTGATGCCAGAATAGCTTGGCGCCCATGGGCGCCAAGCTATTCTGGCATCACCCTTAAACTATCATGGTCGATCTGTGTCCTGCACTGCAATGCAGTCTTCAGAGGACAACGGCAAAATTTAAGGCGGATTTCGGTGTTGGGGTACAATGAGTTAACTCGATCAAAAGACCCTTAATGTCTCAGGAACATGACTTCACAGTGACGTCAGCAAGAGGTATAGATCCTCATGAGCCCCCACAATTGCGGGGGCTCATGAGGATCTATACCTGTTGCAGTTGGGTGGTGTTTACAATTTCTCGTTTCTGAACGAGTTCATTACCACTTTGCTCATTCCACTTACGTGTCCATGTTCCTTGCAATAATGGGGACCCTTGATGTTTGTAATTGTACACTGATTTCAGAAACATATACCTGCGGCCACTGATTGGCAGTGAATAGGGTTAATACCTAACTTTTCCCTCCACACCACCACAGCGAGCAAGAGTTTCTCGGGACGCGACTAACAACACCCAAAGGGTAAAAAAAAAGAATTAAAAAAAAAACAATTTCACGGGGTTTCTTAATAATAATAATAATAATACCGTTATTATATAGGCGCTTTTTCTCAATTTTGGGGGAAATCGACTCAAAGCACCGCGCCTGAAACCCAACACACACACTCACGAAACAGACACGGATTTACGCCATTTAAGACAAACACAGTACAAGACAAACGAAGGGCCAGTCAGCTACTGAAGTTACAGAGATTTTTGATCGCTTGTATTTGAAATTTGTAAAGTGGCCTGAGACCGGTACCAAAGTGTGGGGGGTGGGGGTGGGGGGGGGGGGGGTGGAAGAACCGGAGTACCCGGAGAAAGAACCCCCGACGGTCCGCCCGAATTAACGGTGACACTTACCAGAGGAGAAAAGTCCAACGCCGGAACCCGGTATCAAACCCGGTATCGGTGTCTTAGCCAGACGTCAACGACGTATTTACGATTTTCCCCCGTACATCCCTATTCAGTAGTTAATACCAAGCATCATGATGCTTGGTACAAACTACTAATATGTATTTTCTGGAATTATTTATGTGACGGTACTGTGCAGGTCAGAAGCTGTCTGTGCACGTGGATGGAGTGAGGCTGCGGAGTAATGACGTTCTTCAGAGAGCCGACCAGTTGTATGAGGCGACCGACGGTGAGTAAACATTTATAGTTGATTAAATGCGGTTTCCGGCACGCACAAGTTCCTCGGGCCGACAGCGGCCGACGTCGGCCAGAGAACTTTTGCGTACTGGGCTGTTCATTGTTGCACAACATACCAACTAACGCATTCTCTTTTTAGAGGGCCTCAATGGCCGAACTTGCCTTCAGCTTGAACTGTGTTGCTTGTTGTTGACATTACACGGACAAGTTTGCAAATGAGGTCCTAAAAGAAGGGCAAATGATTGAATACGGTGGTTACACAAACGCAAAGTCACACTCACTTAGCGGAGAGCTTCCGTGGTCGACCTTTGCTTCAGTTGCTTGTTTTACATTACGCACACGTTTACAACACCAAAAAAAGTCCTAACGTGGACAAATGGGCTTTATTAGGACGTAGGACCTCGGCCTCGCGGAGGCCGTAACAAATCGTCTGCATAAAGGCTCAGTTCACCGACAGCGCGGCCAACACGATACAAACAATTGCCACCAAGAGGCATAGATCATCATGAGCCCCCGCAAATGCGGGGGCTCATGATGATCTATGTCTCTTCAGCTGGATCGCGTTTATTCATTTTTTTCTCGGCACTGTCGGGGTTGCATACCTTGCGAATGCAGCCACCGTTGCTGTAAACGGTGCTATGAACAGCATCTGTATACAGTTTATGTCTGTCAACTGAACACAGAACTTGCCACACGATGGGCCGTGATTAAGGAGACCGCCGATCTGGCTGAGCGAGCACGGAAGGGGTGGAAGGAGGTGCAGGTAGTCAAGCGGAACGTCACCAACTACGTCGCCGAAATCAGTGAAGTGGCAAAGGTTCTTAGTCAGGAGGTCGCGAGGTACGTATAAAAATAAACAATAAAAATATTTGTTCAAACGCAGTATATATATTCTTTTTTAAACAAGATGTCTCGAGGTACGTTAAGATTTACTGTTGACAATTTCTTATGCAGCCATGTTTCAACATCTCGACAACGCCCTCCGTCTGACAAACAGAGATGTAAATGGGGCTGTTTACTGCCAGCAAGAGGCAAAGATTCTACTGAGCCCCTGCGGCCTAAGGGCGCAATGGGCTCATGAGAATCTATGCTTCTTTAGAGTTGAATGAAATTGGGTCACCAGCCTATTAGAAAGGGCCTGAAGAAACGCTACTCAGTACAGACAGCATGGGCTCATGAGGACACCCACCTCTCGTTGGGTTGACAGCATAAGCATTTCTCAAATGGCGGAGATCCCGAGCCAGAAGCTTAGGAGGAACTCGGTCGTCTGTGACCTTTCCAGATATTTGATTCCATCATTGATGAGTTACGCGTCAGTTGCTTAGCACAATGCAGTTTTCCCCGTCATAGACTTAAGGTCCTTTGCCGCGCTCTAGACGGGAATCCCAACCCTCTCCAGTTGAAGATCGTGTGTGTGTGTGTGTGTGTGTGTGTGTGTGTGTGTGTGTGTGTGTGTGTGTGTGTGTGTGTGTGTGTGTGTGTGTGTGCATGTGTGGGCGTGTTAGTGTGTGTGTGTGGTGTGGTGTGTGTGTCTGTCTGTGTGTCTGTATGTGTGGCTGGGTAGCCGTGAGCGTATGGTGGCCGTGGTTAGTGACCCAGATGTAACTCCGCCATCATTCATGACTTGCCACTTCACAGATGATGAGGTTTTGTTTGAATCGAACGACTGCACCAACAACGAACGATCTCGAGCGAAATCACGGCGGGTGAGCAGCTTGTTCCCTAAGCACAGACAACAATCCAAACATCTCCAAGAGGCATAGATCCTCATGAGCCCGGAGGGCTCGTGAGGATATATGCTTCTTGGAGATGTTTGGAGTATATTGTCCATACGTCGTGATTTTGCTATCATTCGTTGTTGCGATTCGTTCGTTGCAAACAATACCTCATAAATGATACGGGTAAACTCGTATGCAAGACCACAAACCGACAAGCCAACGTACAGCATCTATAAACGTTCCCGCGATGTTGTGTTCGACTGACAGGGCTACTGCAAACAGGATGGTTTAAGGAGAATCAAGCATGCAAAAGGTCGTAAACAAGACCAGCAGAACGCAGACGAACTCTGCCACGCACCTACGTCAGCAGAACGTCATTTGTGTAATCATAATTATTGTTTTGATCATGGGCAGCGTACATTACGCTGTTCATGATAAGAACAGTAATTATGAATATTCATTTACATTATAGGAGATTATAATCCTAAGAGAAATAGCTGGCTGTTTCACTGTCAGCGCCAGCGGAGAGGGGGTGGGGTTAGGTGTGGGTTGTGGTGGTGGTGGTGGGGGGGTTATGGTGGGGGGGGGATGTATCGATTGTAATCATGGTAGCTCAGAGGTGCGACCTAATTTAATTAGCGTGATGCCTGATATAATGGGAGAAGGGAGGGTTTCACTGTAGACATGTAAGGGAGCAGGGTCAGCTTATCTCCCGTGTCTTATATGTCTACAATGAACGCCTAGCAAGCCTAGCTAATCAGTGTTCTTCCTCACGAGTTCACGGGTGTTTTTTTGCGACAATGTGCCAATTGTCGCGAAGGTTTTGGGCGGTCGTTGGCAGGGCCGGATCCAGGGGGTGGGGGGGAGGGGGGGCGGGCCATGCCCCCCCCCTTCCCCCATAAAAACTGTACAACATAAAACTTTGATACACTGAAGGATGATCTTTGCTCACCTTGGTGAAAAAAAACACAAAATAAAGCCATACTCAAAACAGTCAAAACTCTGCTTTAGGTGTCTGTTTCAGGTGGTTAATTTCTCCCAAAACATTTTTGCCCCCCCCCCCCCCCAAGCATGTAAGTGATTCGGCCCTGGTTGGTGCTTTGTTACAAAATCCTTTGTTGTCACAAAGCGCTTGGAGGATCATAAAACTGTTAGGACAGGCATACTCACAAAGAACGAGCTATGCAACAATGTGTCACAAAGCGTGTCAGTGCAGCCTTTCGACGATCAAAGGCGTTGTCACAAAACACTACTACGAGGAGTGTCCGCGACTTTTTTTTAATTTTGTTACGTTGTCACAAAGCTAGTTACAAACACAACACACGTGGTCAGCCTTTTCTTCTCCCGAGTCTCATTATCTCATGCGCCTTCACTGCCGGCATTTGAAGGCAAAACCTCCTTTTTATCGGATTAACCCATGTGCTGCCAGTGATCACGCGTCAGAAGCTACTGCACGCTGATCGATATTCGCGTGAAGAAACGTGTAATTAGGACCCAAAAATAGGCATAAAGAACAAAGAACTAGCAAGAGACATAAATCCTCATGAACCCTCGCGACTGCGGGGGGTCATGAGGATTTATGTCTCTTGCAGCTGAGTAGGGTTCGCCTTGCCTCAGCAGTTAAGGGGCTAATCTCGTTTTTCACAGAAGAAATACCCATTAGGAAGACAAGCATTATTCAGCAATGACTGATATAGATCTAGTCGGACTGTGAAAAAACACTGACAAAAGGGAGAGAACTGTGCATTATTGTACCATGATCATAGATCTAGTTAGCCTAAGAAATAGACCAATGATCATTTGGTCACGTTTCTCTCCCATACCTAATATCAGTGCTTTTTTCCTACCTACCTACTTGGTAAGTTTCCACTAAGCAAGGTCCTCCGTTGTAGCTTAGTCCTGCGCCGGCCACTAAACAAGGTGCTGCTCGCTAGCGGAGCGCCTTTGGTTAGTGGCTGGCGTAGGACTAAGCTCACTCATGCAACTGACCCCAGGACCAAGGCACTGGCAGTCACCTCTTTCACTTGCGCTTTTCACACAAAAAAAGTCTTCTGTCTTTTTCCTTTAAGCATGTTCTTAATTAAACGAACTTTTGATCGGCAAACCTAGATCGGAGAAGATCGGCGATCTTTTGGTTTGTTTCTTAATTGAGGTTGAACGAACCTAGGCGAACTTCAGAAAACCAGGTTTGCCATGGTTCTCTTTCTTAACTGAAGTGCTTGATTCGGCGTACTTACTGTCTGCGAAGTGTTCAAAATGGCTGCCGATATGCCGCTTCGCGATTTGAACGATGTTTGTTTTTGTACTCCTTGCAGTAGCGACCCCACAAACAGCTTTGCGCCTCCCACAAATCAATATAGGTCTTGTGCTTCGCACGAGTGAAATATCGCCGCTCGCCATATTTGTTTGTATCGGTGACTGTCTTCTTATCTCCAACGCAGAAGAGGGTAAAAGTTTTGACCAATCAGAGAAAAGGTTCGCCTTGGTTTGCTCAACACGTTCAGCGAACCTTTTCCGACAGCGAACTATGGTTTGCCGAGGTTTGTGAACTACTTCGAACTAGGTTCGCCGTATCTTTAGATCGTCCAATTAAGAACCAACCTGGTTCGTCCAAGATCGTGAACTGTAGTTCGGCGTCAGAGTTCGCGAACTAAAGTTCGTTTAATTAAGAATGCTTAAGGCCAACAGTACTGTACTGTAATTAGCAGACGACTATGGCAGTTATGTGATCCATCTGTGCAGGTCTTACGACAGCATTGCAGTTAGAATGAAGAGAGCAGTGGAGGTGGCGCAACAGAAACTGAAATCAGCGCAGGCGCGGAAATCCGGAAGTGACGCCGAGATACCGGAAACAGACGGACCGGTCAATGACGATACCGCTGTAATCGCGGAGGCGATAGAAAAAGGTACAGGCACACTGAGTAGAGTCTAGAAGTGGTTGAACAACATAGATAAAGTGACATACACCAAGGTAATCTGAATTTCAGATAGTCGTCATTGTATAGTGACGTCTGCTGAAACGAGGACACAGGTCAGCCTCTGTTATATCATGTAGTGGCAATGGAGCCATCATGATTAATATCAGGCCGCGTCATTCGCCATCGCCTTAATGTACTGTTGAATTTACATTCACCTGTGAAAGACAAATAAAAGGCTTTCGGGGCGACGTCGGTCATAGCCCGTGCGCGGGCCAGCTAAGACGAACGTCGGCCCGAGCTTCTTGTGTCATACCCGTGCGAGCCGCAGGACTGAACCGGCTGTGTGCCCAACTTATCAGATGCCGCAGTATACTGGAGCGCGTAATTCTGAGGCTGACCTGTATGTCATGCTTGCCCTTTTACATCCTTTAATCGTGTACTTCTGTCTCTCTGTCCCTCTGGCAGTGAAAGCGGTACGAGAGAACCAGCGAGCTATCGCAGACCTGCGCGCCGTGACCCCTCGCACGTGCGACCGCGTGAGTTCCCGCCTGGATTCCCTCCAGCTCAACATCTCCCATCTCCGCCAGCAAATCAACAAAGCGAAGAACCTGCTTCAGTCCATGGAGGTGCGATTGTCACTAGTCTTGTCTGGATGTTTCATTTGCAACAGGATACGGTTGTTAGTTTGTCGTCTGATAACTAATGACTAACAAAGAAGTAAAACAACCAACACCCCCCCACCCCCCACCCAACCACCTCCCCCCCCCCTCCCCCAACCTCACCCCTCCCCCAAAAAAACAAAACAAAAACAAAACAAACAACAAACAAACAAACAAACAACAACCACAACAACAACAAAAAAAAAAACGTGCTTCGAAAAGCGTATGTGAAGTCAACTCCAAGCAGCAATCGTTATAGATTCTCAAGAGCCCCTGCGCTGCAGCGGCTCGCATCATCATTTGGTTCGTTTCCAGCCAGTGAAGCGACAAAAAATAACCGGTGTGGTTTGGATGAAATGTCACCCATTTTTAAGACCCTTCTATTTATAGAAGGGACTTTTTAGGACGGGTCGCGGTGGGGCGAATTTAATAGCATGCCCATGATGTCAAAGGTGGGTAGGTCTAAACCTCTCACAATTGAAGTAACAAGATAAAAATTACATCATGTCTAGTTACGCTAACCTCGCTGCTGAACGTACATTTGGCGCGAAGCGCCGTATGTGTGTATGTATGTATGTGTGTGTGTGTGTGTGCGTATGTATGTAAACAAGAGAATCTCCGATATTTCTGTACACTTGTAGCTTGAAACTTGGTGAAGTACTTTCTTAAGTGGGTGGCTAAGAGAGCCTCCGAGCATATTGTAATTGAATGTCTCATTTAAGACAAAAAACCCTTTATAGGAAGTCGGTTGACCCAGATTAGAGTCCGTAATTTTTGTCATATTTACTTGAAATTTTGGACATAGCTAGTTTGGATAAACACATTGGATGAGTTCGTTAGCCTTCTGTGTATCCTTTCAACTTCTTTAGTAATAATTAATTCTTTTCAGAAGAGAATTAAAACAGTAACAAATCTTGACTTCTAGAGAAAGCCAAACAGTGGCGGTGGCGTAAAAGAGGCAACTCCGTTTCCACACAGACATTGACATAATACTCTAAATATGACGTAATTCTCTCTAGCGAGCCGCTCTCTCTCTCTCTCTCTCTCTCTCTCTCTCTCTCTCTCTCTCTCTCTCTCTCTCTCTCTCTCTCTCAGACAGGCGCGCATCTCCAAGAGGCATAGATCCTCATGCGCCCGGAGAGCGCATGAGGATCTATGTCTCTTGGAGATGTTTGGAGCGCGCTCACATGCACGCACAAATAACACGCGCGCGCGCACACACACACACACACACACACACACACACACACACACACACACACACACACACACACACACACACACACACACACACATCGTCGCGCTTTCAGAAGAGCATTCAGGTGACCCGACATAGATAGTTTGGAGAAAGACATTGGATGTATTCGTTAACCAGCTTTGTACCCTTTCAACTTCTTCAGTAAAAATTAATTCTTTTCATAAAAAAATTAAAACAGTAAAAAACCTTGACAGTTGGAGAAAGTGAGACAGTGGCGGTGACGTAAAAGAAGCCGCAACTCCGTCACCACGCAGACATACTCTAAATATGACGTAATTCTCTCTCTCTCTCTCTCTCTCTCTCTCTCTCTCTCTCTCTCTCTCTCTCTCTCTCTCTCTCTCTCTCTCTCTCTCTCTCTCTCTCTCTCTCTCTCTCTCCCGGAGGGCGCATGAACATCTATGCCTCTTGAGGAGTGATGTTTGTAGCGCGCGCATGCACGCAAGCACACGTACACGCATACACACACATCGACGCACTTTCAGAAGAGCATGCAGGTGTAGGCCTACTTGGTTTAGTAAAGTCAACCTGATTTCACAAAAATTATAGCAAGACTAAAATTGTACCTTGAAATTCTAGTTTTGTCCCCATTTTCCCAAGTCTTGAAGCGAAAGCGAAACTCATATCACGTTAAATATAAAATTACGTAAAAACAAACAAATGACGTTTGACAAACCAATGACGCGTATACTGCGCGCGCCCCTTATAGAGTTCACTATGACGCATTGGCACATCTGCGAGGCTTTTTCAGAAGGAGATATTTCAACATCAGAATCAAGTCAAAGACAAAGATATAGAAGGGACTTTGTGGGTTACAGTTCATTCCATCTTGTTGTCACTGATCAGTTTTGTTTGTGCCTGCAAGACGTTTGTGTGTTCGATTCTATTGAATATTGAATATATATATATATATGGTTGGGTGGGTGTGTGCGTGCGTGTGTGTTTAGACATTGTAGGTTGCTTTAGACGTCTGATAATTTTTCGTGTTTGTTATAATTTCGTTAGTTACTTAAACAATACACAATATATCGTCTTAGTATGTGTGGTATAATACATTTATTTAGCTTACATTCTTTGTGGGCAGAGCGAGCCCCTAGTCCTAAACTGTCTGACTGGCTGGAGTTCGTTTGTGTGCATGCAAAAAAAAAAAATATATGATGATTTGTTTTCAATTAACCCGTTCACTGCGGGAACTCTACGAGCAATAAAATAGCATGCAAGAGGCGTAGGTCCTCATGAGCCCGCGCAATCGCGCGGGTTCATGATGCCCTACGCCTCTTGCGTTCTACATTCATATCCGTGTGCCTGATGCTGACGAGGCTCATTATTTGTACAGTGATTCTAAATCTTCAATGGTTTATGAGACATCATTTACAGATGCCGCAGTAAAGAGATTAACTTCCATTAAATGTTATGTTTTCAGCTGTCTATTTTCAAGTCTGGGAGCGGCCACCTGGCTATACCGACAGCGAGCGAAGACCCCGCCCCTTCCCCGACCACGGTGGTGGAAGTGTGCATCAAGACTACGGACAACGATGGACCCGTCCTGTTGGTCAAGGGAAACAATTCGGTATGGGCTGGAAGGCTATGTTCTCTGAATTTTCTTTTTTTCCGGTGCATTTCGGTTATAGTGAAATGCCAACAATTTTTTCTTGTTGTTTTAGTCGGAAATTGTTATAAACAAATTAAAGTATATACATCGAAAACTTGTGGTCAGGTTCTATGGAAAAAACGCCAAATTATGTCCTGTTTCTTGTGATCCGTCGTTTTGAGCATACACTTTTTGTTTGTTTGTTTTGTTTTGCAAGAAGAAAGGGTCGTCAAAGACAAGTGAAATCTCAAGAGAAGTCTTGAAGGGTAGAAAGTGTCCCTTGTCATTAACCATTTACATCCTGAGGATGATTTTTTTGAAATGCGTATAGTCCTATGAAGGCTACATTACAAATTAGGAGACAGATGAACCGTTTCAGTTCAAGAGTGGTGCCAGAAACGTTTGGCGCCTTAGGCGCCAAGCTATTCTGGCACCACCCTTGAAATAGCATGATCAAATGTATTTCAAGCAATAGATGTATCAGGATGAAAAAGGTTAACGGCCATCATTTAATTGGCTACAGCCAACTAGATGATAGGCTTTAAAGATTGGCGTGCCACGTATCATTAACTCATTCGCGGCCAGCCGCATCCGGATGCGGCTGTCCGCGAATGAGTTAAAGTGGCTGCAGCCGCCTAAATGATGGTCTCTAATGACAGACGCTCTCTCATAAGGATGGTCGCTCAAAACAGGTTCTGCTGTATAAACAAAGTCATCTATACACGCAGGTAAGGAGATTAGGTAGGCCTGACGGTGCAGGTAAGGAGATTAGGTAGGCCTGACGGTGCAGGTAAGGAGATTAGGTAGGCCTGACGGTGTTGCATCTTCTAAGTTTCTATATTGACTTTACTTTTATATGTCATGGCATTTCAGGCTACGTTCAGTTTGACCATGAACGACAAACAGTTGGCCGTGTCAGTCTTTGATGCAAAGGGATACAGCTTGCAATCGGTGACCTCTGACCTTACACTAAAGGAGGACAAATGGTACAATGTCAAGCTCACGAGGTAAGTTCTAGTTAGGCGTACAACAATCTAGTGCAGTACCAACATTCTGTTGCTATGCATTTACATGGTGAACCCCTCCCCCAAAATAAATAAATAAATAAATAAATAAATAAATAATATCAATGAATAAATAAGTCAAGAAATCAACAAGTCATATCCCATATTGTGTGTGTTTTAATTGTTGGCTCAGATGCTATAGCAAAAGTAAATCTATACTGGGCAAACTTGAGCCTTAAGGCCTTTGCCATTCTTGTTGTTTTTGTATTACTGCATATTTTTTTTAAGAGACAAATTTAAACTGTCCAAACAACTTTACACGTTTTCACACACACACACACACACACACACACACACACACACACACACACACACACACACACACACACACACACACACACATACACACACACACACACACACACACATACACACACACACACACACACACACACAATCATATCCATTTTCAAGTGATGACCTTAACCTGTCACCAAGTGTCTTTTTTGTTCCTTTTTTTTTTTTAAAGAGTGGGGACACAAGTGTCTTTGTTAGTGACGTCAAAAGATGGCGCCGAAAAATGTGAAAGCAGCGTGCGCGTACCTGGCATGGCGTTCACGCAGCCGTCTCCTGTGCAAGCCTACATCGGGGGAGTTCCAAAGAGCGAGCCGGTAAATCAAATTAAAAAAAAAAAGGCATTACTCATTGTGCCCGAGGTACGAAATACCCACATTTTGGAGTTATACTCTGTGGACTGCATTACAATTAGGGAGACAGATCGACCATGATAGTTGAAGGATGGTGGCAGAATAGCTTGGCGCCTATAGGCGCCAAGCTATTCTGCCACCACCCTTCAACTATCATGGTCGAGCCATATCTTGCTGGGGTGTGTCGCGGGCAGAATGAGTTAACACAAACACTGCAACTACACAGCTAAACAATAACCTCTTTGCTACAGAGAAAATGGTAACAGGTAGCAGTTGCGGGAGATCACGGTGCCCTACACCTCTCGCTGGTCGTACTCTGTGACTCTTTTCTATCGCTCGTTGTTCCCCGAAACTGACGGTTTGGCTGACGAGGATCGTTTGAGAGTTACAAGTTCATCGACAGCTATGTTGACACTGAGTGTCAGGGAACATCCATGACTGACGATGATCGTTTGAGAGTTACATGTTCATGGACATCTATGTTGACACTGAGTGTCAGGGAACATCCATGACTGACGATGATCGTTTGAGAGTTACATGTTCATGGACATCTATGTTGACACTGAGTGTCGGGCAACATCCATGACTGACGATGATCGTTTGAGATTTCCATGTTCATGGACATCTATGTTGACACTGAGTGTCGGGCAACATCCATGACTGACGATGATCGTTTGAGATTTCCATGTTCATGGACATCTATGTTGACACTGAGTGTCGGGCAACATCCATGACTGACGATGATCGTTTGAGATTTCCATGTTCATGGACATCTATGTTGACACTGAGTGTCAGGGAACATCCATGACTGACGATGATCGTTTGAGATTTCCATGTTCATCGACAGCTATGTTGACACTGAGTGTCAGGGAACATCCATGACTGACGATGATCGTTTGAGAGTTACATGTTCATGGACAGCTATGTTGACACTGAGTGTCAGGGCAACATCCATGACTGACGATGATCGTTTGAGAGTTTACATGTTCATGCGACAGCTATGTGTGGACACTGAGTGTCAGGGAACATCCATGACTGACGATGATCGTTTGAGATTTCCATGTTCATGGACAGCTATGTGGACACTGAGTGTCGGGCAACATCCATGACTGACGATGATCGTTTGAGATTTCCATGTTCATGGACAGCTATGTTGACACTGAGTGTCGGGCAACATCCATGACTGACGATGATCGTTTGAGATTTCCATGTTCATGGACAGCTATGTTGACACTGAGTGTCAGGGAACATCCATGACTAACGATGATCGTTTGAGATTTCCATGTTCATGGACAGCTATGTTGACACTGAGTGTCAGGGAACATCCATGACTGACTGATGATCGTTTGAGATTTCCATGTTCATGGACAGCTATGTGGACACTGAGTGTCAGGGAACATCCATGACTGATGATGATCGTTTGAGAGTTGCATGTTCATGGACATCTATGTTGACACTGAGTGTCGGGCAACATCCATGACTGATGATGATGATCGTTTGAGATTTCCATGTTCATGGACAGCTATGTTGACACTGAGTGTCGGGCAACATCCATGACTGACGATGATTGTTTGAGAGTTGCATGTTCATGGACATCTATGTTGACACTGAGTGTCGGGCAACATCCATGACTGATGATGATCGTTTGAGAGTTGCATGTTCATGGACAAATAAGTTGACACTGATTGTCAAATTGTCAAGGAACATCCATGCCGCGTTTCTTTTCTTTCTTTTTTCTCAATTTTTATGGATTTTTGTTAATTCTCGATGGTCATTGGGACCCCTCCCCACTCCTCCCTCACCCCCTCCCCTTCCCGATCAGTTTCTCTAACCCATGTAGACTGAAAGGGCCGCGAGTTCCACATAAAATCGTGACATTTGCTTTTTCTGGCACAACTTGGGTTTCTTTAGCGGTAAATGTGCGATTTATATTAAACACAGCTTGGGGCCAGTGGCAGTGGAAAGATTAACGCATTTTGCCCCGGGACCCTTCAGCAGGAGATGGATTGATCATGGTAATTCAAGGGTAGTGCCAGATGAGCTTGGTGCCTCAGTGAAGGCGCCAAGCCCATCTGGCACTACCCTTGAATTATCATGATCAGTCCATCTCCCACAACTGGTACATAGTCGTTAGACAACGCCTCCAAAAGTTTGGAAATACGGCCGTGGGGTTAAGAGGGTTAATGTGGACAAAGTCGCGGCTGACGTAAGGTCCAAAATCACAGACTAGGACACTTGGGTATACTTCCAGGGAAGATCAACTCATTGAGTTAGCCCCGCTTCAACAGGCGCGAAAATGTCGTATAGCGTTGCCGGCGGCAACTAGCATTGGATATTTTCATCAAAGCTGTTTTGTCTTCTTTTGCTAAATGTAACAGCTGTGTGTGTGTGTGTGTGTGTGTGTGTGTGTGTGTGTGTGTGTGTGTGTGTGTGTGTGTGCGTGCGTGCGTGCATGCGTGCGTGCGTGTGTGTGCGCTCGTGTGTGTGTGTGTGTGTGTGTGTGTGTGTGTGTGTGTGTGTGTGTGTGTGTGTGTGTGTGTGTGTGTGTGTGTGTGTGTGTGTTGTTGCAGTTTAACGTTGGGACCCGCAAGTGGGAAGGATGTCTTAGTGGACTGCTTGTGAACAGACGGGCGTTGTCTCTTCTCCATCCGTCAAGTGAGGGCGAGCCGCCAAAGATCTGCACCGGTCAATGGTAATCTTCTGCTTCTACTTTCGACATACTTGACTTACTTAATAACCCCTTCACTGCCGGGAAAATGCCAACATCGCCCAACTGCAAGAGGCAAAGAACATCATGAACCCCCTCTGAGGGGTTCATGATGTTCTTTGCCTCTTGCGGACCCTACTCACATCCGTGTTCCTTGGATCGATGTTGAATTTCAGTCTTGCTTTCAAGGACACAATTTTGCGTCCAGTGGCAGTGAAGGGGTTAAAACCCATACGCACAGCGCAAGGCCCTAGGGCCGAGGTCGGTCGGAGGAAACCGTGCGCGGGCCCACTACGGCCGGCCGGTGTCGGTCCAAATGTCTTGTGCTTCTTTAGCACCTATGGTGGAACATACGGCTCCGATGTCATCCCGTCTGATAATTTTCTTCTTTGTTATACAATGCTCAGCAGGCACATATACATGTACTAAGATAGATTACCTTTGTTATACAGTTCATACTTATCACAGATCAACCCCTTCGCTACCAGCGGATGCGAAATGCGCGTCTGAACTCACAGCACACTGAGCGACATTCGCGTGAAGAACATAATGTAATGGGGACCAAGGCATAAAGAACACAGAACTAACAAGTGTATATATATATATATATATATATATATATATATATATATATATATATATTATATATATATATATATATATATATATATATATATATATATATATATATATATATATATATATATATATTGATTCTTACATCGGTGTTTAGATGTTACTGAGAATCTTAATCGAGTGGTGTTAAACCTTATCCTACGAGCGAAAGCGAATAGTATAAGGTTTTAAGGCTATGAGAGTGAGTTTCTCAGTATCACCTAAACACCGATTTAAGAATCTATTTCTTGCTCACCTTTTTCTTGACATAAAACAGAAGTGAGTTGGTTTTCGGCACACGCCTAACCACAACACAGCCGCCATTGTGTCTTTGGCAAAGAACATGACGTCGTTTACTTTGCAATTTGATGTGGATATTTTGGATGTCAGACAAATGTTCCTACATGATGACGTAATAGCGCAATAATGACACCAAAGTGCCAGTCACTATGAAATTGCGTCTTTGCACGTGAGCTGAAATATCGTGTGTGCCCTTACCTTTTTGTTGACCGGATTTTCTACAAGACAATATTATGTACACATGTCCGTCCACGCACTATGGCTGTGAGCCCCCCGCGAATGCGTGATAGACTTTAGCCGACTTTCACCGGCATTTAAGGGATTAATTTGTTCATTGTTTGATGCAAGAGCAGTTTCAAATTGTTGCCTACTGTCTGCAAGCAACAACAACCAACCAACCAAACAACAACAACAAATCCTTATTCTGTTTGCCTTATTTTCAGTCCACGAGGGGAAGACGGTAGCGTCTCTTTTGTCTTCGACGGCGCGGGATTCCTCCATTTTTCAGCAGACGTACTTCCAATGCGCGTGCGCATGCAGTCAGTGCATTTCCGCTTCCGGACAACTCAAGAATCTGCCGCCCTTGTACATTTAGTCAACCAGAGACAGGTACATATTTCGAACTATAACATTGTGTCGAGAATTGAGATTCAAAGTGTTGTGAGTATTGCATGCATTGGAAAAAAATATTTAAATGCAATTTATTGCTGGTATAAGGTTTGTATTTTTTTTATACACGATCGTGCGTCTGTATATGTACAAAATAAAATGTAATCGTTCAAGTTTCACAGACAGTAACGATTTTTGGTAGCATGTATTGTCACTAAGACAATCCAGACCAAAAAGGTGACTGCCAAGCGTGTAATATGCAAAGAAGTACCCAACGGAGAAGAAACACGCTTAGAAAAGACGGGTACAACACATTTTATTAATATTTCGGGTAAATACCCTTTGTCAAAATAGACAAACAAACAAACAGAGAGATTAGCCGCTACTTATCTTCATTGGCAGAAGGAGTTGCCACATTCCTTCTGCCAATGAAGATAAGTAGCGGCTAATCTCTCTGTTTGTTTGTTTGTCTATTTTCACTAAGACAAGTTTTAACTAGTTCAGCCCGACGGCCGTATTTCCCAAAATTTGGAGGCGTCATCTAATGACTATGCACCAGTTGCAGGAGATGGATCGACCATCATAATTCAATGGCAGTTCCAGACTGGCACTACCCTTAAATTATCATGGTCGACCCGTCTCCTGCTGTCGTGCGGCAGGGCTGAATGGGTTAATACACATGTACTCAAACACTATACATATTATTTAAAAAGAAACAACGTACTTGTCTGTTCTAGTGATTGTTATTATTTTGTATAGAGATTTATGTTGATAAAGTTGCCAGCGCTTTATGCTTATGCTGTATTATTACAGAAATTTTTACTACGAGTAGTGCTGACTGAGGGAGCCATCATGATCGACACGACAACACCGACTGAGTCCATTATTTTGCGGAGTATCACTGCAGGATATAACGATGGGCGGTTTCATTCTCTGAAGGTATGAAAAGATAAAATAGTTTAAGCCATTTCGCCCCAACGCACTGCAGCAGGAGATGGATCGACCATGATAATTCAAAGGTAGTGCCAGATTAGTTTGGGACCATCAGGCGCCAAGCTAATCTGGCACAACCCTTGAATTGTCACTGCCGCGAAATGGCCCTAGTCGCCTGCTCGACTAACTTGAATTATCATGGCCGACCTTTGTCCTGCAACAGAGTCGATAGGTGACACTTAAGAAATTTTAGAAATGCGGCCTTGGGCTTAAATGGGCTAATGTCTTATAAAGTAACTGACGAATAACTGTAAGATATGGATCTACCAATAAATACAGTTTTCCTGATAGACTTGTCCTTTCTGGTCATAGCTGAAGCAATGCATATGCAGACGTGTTGATGCAGCCGCTGCAGTTTGAACCAAAACGTGTCCACACCACACTGTAAAGTTAATGAATGAGTGAATGAATGAATGAATGGACGAACGAACGAACGAACGAATGAATGAATGAATGAATGAATGAATGAATGAATGAATGAATGAATGAGAAAGCAGTGGTCTATTCATTTTTACTTCCAGGCGTTTTTCTGTCCTTCTTGTGATGTGCTTCTCTTCACCTACTCTTAACCTCGCATGTTTTCCGGTTCTGTACAGGTGCAGTACAGAGACAGTACAACTTACCCCGAAATAGACGGAGCGGATGGTGGCTTTACCATAGAGCGCACTCGGCCCCGATCGCTGAACGGTATGGCGGACGGGGTGGTAGTGGGGGCATTTGTCAGCGGCAGTCACGCGTTTGAAGACTCGCAATACAGGTAAATTACTGTTGTCAACTCGTTCAATGCGCTCTGCCTCAATAGCTGATTTCTTTGGCGCCTCGCAATACAGGTAAATTACTGTTGTCAACTCGTTCAATGCGCTCTGCCTCAATAGCTGATTTCTTTGGCGCCTCGATCTGCACAGCGATATTTGCTAGGAGAGATTGACCGCGACATCTCTGCGAAGGCGGTGCCTGGCGAGGAATGAACCAAGGACAGTGCCTGGAGAGCTTATTGATTTTATTAATTCGTTTGATCGACTGATTCAATTCATTGATTGATTGGTTTTTACTTTATGTGCAGACCGCTGATTGGCTGCATAGGAGAACTGGAAATCGACAACAATCCATTGTCCATGTTGGACGCGAAAATGTCAAGAAATGTGTTTGTTGGCAGCTGTGGTGGCAAAGATGTGAGTACTTCACTGCAGCCCGAATTCACGATGCCGACTGTCAAACACAAAAATGGCAGATTCGCTCTCACACGTAGAGCAGTGTTACGTAGTATAGACTCTCTGTACTGTGCGTACAGCAGAGCAACCACCCTTTAAACAGATCACCTGGCATTAAAGACCATCACGATGTCTATGTTCGTCTTGTTCTTTACCTGCGTTTTATTTTTCTGATGGCTGGCGATTGGGTGCCTGATAGGAGGGGGCAGCGAATCTTACCGTATTTTTGCTTTTTTATTTTTGTTTTTTAAATGTCCAGCGCTGAGTAATTCCCTTTGGTATGTGTACGCATCATTTAGTTGGCTGTAGCCATCTAAATGATGGTGTTTAACCCATTTACTCCCAACGTACTACAGCAGGCGCCAAACTATTCTGGCACTACTCTTGAATAATCATGGCCGATCCACTTCCTTCAGCTGGCACATAGTCATCAGGTGACACCTCCAAAATCTGGGAAATGGGGCCTTGTGGTTAAATGGATTAATGACAGGTGTCATGTTTTGCCCTTCAAGACACTTCTCTTGAGAGAGAAAATGTATTTCAATACCATTTTTTTTATTTGCTGCAAAGGGTGTTGGTTCAAAAGAGGATTCTACTGCATTTATTATCACTAGATAACCAACTTAATATATGATGAAATACAGTATAGGCCGTTTGACATCGGTTTTCCCCAACTATCTCCGCAAAGAACTCATTCTACCCCAACACCGAAATCCCCACATTTGGCCGTTGTCCTTTGAAGACTGCATTGCAGTGCAGGACACTATCATGGTCGATCCTTATCTTGCTGTGGTGTGTCTGGGGTAGAATGAGTTAAAGACTTTTCTGTACCACTTTAAGAACAAGTATCATTTATTGCCAGCTGACCTAATATGGACGTTTTTTTCTTTTCTTCTGAACTCCTTTGGTTTATCGATTTAGCTCTGCAGTCGTAAAATGTTGGCGACAAAACAGTATCAAGACGTTTTCAATACCTTGCATAGAACCCCGGTAAATTTCAGGTCAAGCATGCAAACTTCCTGTGCTGTTTCAGGTTTGAAAACTCGGCCAATTCACGTGAAAATGGGTTGTACTGGGCTTAACTCATTCTACCCCAGACACACCACAGCAAGATAAGGATCGACCATGATAGTTCAAGGGTGATGCCAGAATAGCTTGGCGCCTAGGGGCGCCAAGCTATTCTGGCATCACCCTTGAACTATCATGATCGATCTGTGTCCTGCACTGCTAATGCAGTCTTCAGAGGACAACGGCAAAATTTGGGGATTTCGGTGATGGGGTAGAGGGAGTTAATATATGTGGGGCACATTTAGGGATGTAAAATCAGTCATTTCATTTTTTTTTAAATCCGAATTTGTGCGGCACTACAGCAAGACTGACACATTCTTCGCGTTTCTTAAATGTAAATCGCATTAGTTCAACTGTCACTGAAGGATTTTGTTCTAAGATTGGCATAGAAAAGTGATTCTTTGCGGGTATATTTGCGAAAAGCGTTATAATAATAATAATAATGAGTATTTATATCGCGCTTAATCTTACTCAAAAGCTCTAAGCGCTTTACAATCTGTACACAAAAATAAAAATACAATGACATATGCACATAACAAACAAAACACAATGCCCGAACACACCACTTTTACAATAAAATAAACAACAATACATACATAATAATTTATATTCTAATTAACATTCAGTCTAAACAAGGAGGATTGCAGAACTACAACTAAGGCATCAAACCTTATGCGCTCCGATGTCAAACGACCTTCTTCGCTGTGTTTATTTTTCATTTAAAAAGATAGGCAGTTACTCTGTTGGTCTCGACTGACTTTTTAAAATAATATGTCTTTTCAGCTATGGTCAAACTGCGTGAATTTCGGTGCGGACAGTACAGGAATAGACCTGGGGACTCTGGATAAGTCAGGCACTGTGGCTGTTGTCTTTTCGCCTCAAGCCAGAGGACCGCTGTTGGGTTATGCCAGGGACGGGGTATGTGTGATGAGCTATACTGAAGAGCAAAAAATAAAAAAGCGACATTTTTGGAATCATCAGAAACACTGACGAGCAAGAGAAATGCGACAGTTTTGGAATCATCGGAAACACTTCAGTGTTTCCGATGATTCCAAAATGTCGCATTTCTTTCTGCTCGTCAGTATAATTAATATACTGGAGTGCCAGTATGTATGCTGACATGTGGTTCTGGACCTTACGGCTCCAGACGATTTATTATCATCTTACAGTCGCATCTGCTCAGTGCCTCTGTTTTCTTTCCAATAGTTATTATGCTCTTGCTGCCCAATATAGCTCTCAGTTCAAAGTTATAAATGACGCACGGTGGCCATAGCCTTCATGTCAAATAATCATTTTTTTTAAAACGTACGCCGTCAAATTTTACTCATTGAATATTATTGTTACTATTATTCCTCTTCTTCTTCTTCTTATATTATTATCATTATTATTATTACTATTAGTATGATGATTATGGTGATGATTGTTGTTGTTATTTTTGCTATTATTATTATTCTTACCTGTCATCAATATCATTGACATCGAATTGTGTTTCTTCTTTGTGCAGAAATTTGAAGCGGAATTAACTTTGACTGACGAGGGTCTGACTGTGAGCTCGGAGACCGATAATCTCAAACTCGCGAGACCCGCTGATCTCGCCGAAGATATGAGCATACTGACCATCGAGGACAGCGGCAAGACGTAAGGCCGTCGATTTGTACTTTAACTCATTCGCGGCCAGCCGCATCTGGATACGCGCCATAAAGATTACATCTGTATGAAAGAAACTTTGAAGCTGTTAAAACAAATCTAAAAAAAAAACAGCAACAGGAACAACAACAACAAAAACACCTACGAGAACACAAGAAACAAACACAACGTGTCTGATCATGTATCCGTCGTCAGGTGGTGAAAATGATTTTCATCACCTAATGTTGGATCTATGATCAGACACGTCGTGTTATTTCTTGTCTTCTCAAAAGCAATTTTTTCCACCAGTTCAAATTTGTTTTGTTTTGTTTTTTCATTTTTTTAAAATCTGAAACCTCATCAGTATTTTGTGATGACTCATCTACAGTGAAAATAACTTGTCGATCATGATAGTTCAAGGGCGGTGCCCTTTGTTCCCGTTGTGTTGTTTATTGTCTTCTAAATGTTTTTCTACTAAATCAAAGTTTTTTTCATTTATCTGTAACCCCAGTGGTATTTTTTGTTGACAACATCTACAGTGCCATTAATATATTGATCATGATAGTTCAAGGGTGGTGCCAGAATAATTTGGTTCAGGCGCCAAGTTATTCTGACACCACTCATGAACTATCATGTTCCCTCTGGCTCCATCAAGGCCTATACTGGAACATTTTTTATTTTCTCTCCACTGTGACTTGGGACGAGCGTAAAGGCGCCAAGTTATTCTGACACCACCCTTGAACTATCATGTTCCCTCTATCGCCTTCAAAACCTTAATTTGAACACCTTTTCCTGTCTCTCTCACAGTGTGACATACTCTGTATGGGGGCAGAAGAAAGAAACATCCTCCTACGCGGGGTTCTGGGGCGTCGCCGAGGCCGTAGATGCGCTCCACCAGCTCACGCTCGCGATGCCCCTGGACTCCTCTGACGACAGGCAACTGGAGGGCGCGGTGGCGGAGCTGGTCATTGGTCACAGGTACTTACGCCATTTTCATGACGAATAAAGAAGACGAAAGACATTCAGACTAATTTTGCGCAAAGCTAGATTTTTACTGTCCTACAATGAAAATTTCGCTTTTCACATAAACGGACTTACTGCCTTTTTACCTTCCTAGGGCAGTATTTATTTAGGAAAACGTACAAAACAGGTTAGACAAAGGCATTGACAGGGAGAGAACTGTGCTTTATTGACCAATAATCATAAATCGTTTTACTCTAATGATCTAAGCACACACAAAAATGATAGAAAAGGGGGGGGGGGGAGTGGGGAGGGGGATGTTGCTAAGTAATTGGCGGAAACAAATGCCAAGGCTGCAAATCCGGTGAAAGTGCGATACGCTCCCTTCTCGCGACCTCGGCATTTACTGCCTTTAGTCACACTTAACCCCCACTACCACCCCCTCCTCCCCAACCTCACACGTTTCAGAACGTCCAAATTGAAATTTGTGCGTAATGGACCCTCATTTTTTTGCGTCGTGGGAAACTGTGTTAGAATATATTATTGTGGTTGAATCACTGTGCATAGTTCTCACAGGAGATAGAAAGTCTTTGTATTTAGCTGCTTACTAGTCAGACACTTACGTATTTACGTATCTGTGCAGATATATTGAGCTCAGAAACTACACTACCACCAATAATCTCTCGGGCTGCAAGCGACCACTTCCGGATTTAGTGGCGTCAGAGGTGATACCGGAAGTGACATCAACTACGCAAAATCTTGACTTGGATTCAACGTGCCCTCGAGACATCCAGTGCCGTCAAGGATAATCCAGTGGCATTCCGTAGTAGGCTCTGATATAAATTATTCTCCAAAACTCGGACAAAAGCTTGTGACAAGACGTAACGATACCTCTTGGCTTGACTTCGCGAACGAAGATTCCGCTATAGGGTAACGATACCATGTTAAGTTTATATGTTCAAAGATGTATATCCCCGGTAGCAGAACTTCATGGGGCCCACGACGGCCGCAGTAGGCCCGCGCACTGCCGTGCGCGGGCCCACTGCGGCCGTCGTGGGCCCGAGGACCTTTTCTTACTGGGATGGGACCAGCACGAGACCGACTCCCATAAGTGTGGTGTCTTTTTGGGGGTCCGCTGTGGCTCTTGCAGTGCTCGCTTTGTCTTGACAGTAAAGGCGAGTAAACTGCGAGATATGCCGCATACACATACGCGGCTTTTTGCTGCGTGTTTTTGTATGCGGCACGTCTGTCTCGAATGAATTAACATGGTTGCATTGTTGTGGCTTACAGAAAAGACGATTTCCAGAAGTTACTAAAACTGAGTAGGTGAAAATTGCAAGTGTGTTACGATTGTGGTTGTGTTGTCCTGTGAGAGCATACATGTGTTAATCGTAGGAAACGATCCGATATTTATTTGAGCTATCATGGTTACGATTCACGTACCTTTTTAGTAAGATTTTCTTTCGTTCGTGCGTAGAGCGGAATTCGCTTTGTTATTATGTTAAGTTTAACCGGAAGCTTCTAGCAACGTCGCGCGGAGAATAGCGGTCGATCTTTGTTTTGCGTAGATTCGCGGAGTATAGATTAGAACCTTCGAGCAGGTCGCGCTGTCTATTGACCGCGTACATGTGTCGTCAGAGGAATAGGTAACATTTTGCTACATTGTTTTATAGACGCTCAAATAGTCATAGTTGTTTTCTGTGCGCGTGAAGTTGGCAGCTAGTCGGTATGTTTTTTTAAAGATTGTGAAACTTCTGGAAAGATTCCGGCTAGATCGTGAACTGCCTTCCATACTTTTGTGTGATATGATTACACACTAGGATGTGAGGCTGAAATTAGTAGCCGAATTTGTGTAGCCTATTGTAGTTATTCTAGAAAATTCTGTCTTTATTAATATTTATGAGTTTCAGTTCTGATTGGTGCGTTGTATGATTTTCTTGGATTATTCTGGAAATTAGTTGTACTATAAAAGATTGGTGCTGGGAAGCACGGATATACATTGTCTTGCATTGTCAGTTGTAGAGACACACAGTTTATCGTAGGTGCGTGGCCCGTATAGGGTGTACATTGTGAGAGACACAGCGTAACGGTGGTGTACGTTGTATGAGAAACTTTGTGTCGCCAGTGTGGACATTTGCAGAAGAGACATTGTATCAGTGTTTATGCATTTGGAAATGCATTGTGTGGAGATCGCATCGCTGAATTGAAATATTGTTGGAACTGTTACTCCAGTATTGTCTACATCCTTAAGCCACGTGTGACGGGTTGCAGCTGAATGAAGTTTATTTAAAAGAACCTTACGTGCGAGCGTCTGGTGTGTTTATCATACTACGACTTCGACATCACCACGTAACAAAGTGTTTTGATGAAAACAGTGGATTAAAAGCCCGGACAAACATGCTATATCTCGTTTGTCTGGGCTTATAATAAATCCACTGTTTTCGTCAAAACACGTGCAGTTTTCACCTACTTCTGATTAATTACGAACAACGTATATTCGTTGAAACATACTTGTAAATTTGATGTTGATTTCAACAATTTGTGTTTCTATTGTTGTGTAATGACTGATATTCCAGTTTTATAACTGAAGAGGCCAGTCTCAAGAAAACGTGTGTTTGTGTGTGGCATGTGTAACCATTTTAAATAATGTGATTTTTCATGTTCAATGGAAGGCTTGTCATTTAACCCATTACATCCTGAGGCTGATTTTTAAAAGAAAATGCTTATTGTCCGATGAAGGCCACAGTACAGATTGTAGATAAAAAATTTTAGTTCAAGGGTGGTGCCAGAATAGCTTGGCGCCTTAGGCGCCAAGGTATTCTAGCACCATCCTTGAACTATCATAGTCAAATTCAAAGAGTAGTATATCAGGATGAAAAGGGTTAACACAGTTTGTGAAAAACTGCTGGTGTTGTCTCATGTGCTCGTTTAATGTTTTCTCAGCTTGCCTGGCCACATTTTTGGTTGTGTGATTTAAAAGGAATTAAGTGATATGCATTCGCCATTCCACCTCAGATTCAGGTGTTTTAGAGCATCTCTGACGTAATTTGGCAGTATGCACATTTTTTTAGAAAAGCGTGATCCTCACTGTGTAACAATGAAAATCTTGCTTTTCTAAAAGGTAATGGACGTACTCCATTTGCCAAATCACGACAGATTTGAACCATTCCATCTCAGGCTGTGTTTTTTTTTTTTTTTTTTTTTTAAATCTTTGCCGTTGTGCTTCTCATATTTTTTTTACCTCATAAATTGTTCATTTAACTCACCTCTTGTGACTGGTTTACCTCAAAATTACCTCGCATTCCATATTATGGTACACTTTGTTCTTTTGAGAAACAGAGAAATAGTGGTTTGTTTTTAAAACGCAAATAATCCTTCTTAACGTTTAAACGTTTTATGAACTGAGCTGCGCACGTTCTAAACATTCTCTTGTCATGGGACGGAAAACATGAAAATTCTACGCAATTACAAGGGACCTAACTGTAGGATTGATCAAATGTACTTGCAGTATCTAACATGCGGGTTATATCCCTTTGGTCATGTGCCCTAAAACGCTGACTTCTCAAGAGAACGAGTTTTGCAGTTAGCGAGCCGTGAGACCAAAGGAAATACATGTGTGCCAGTCTGTAATTTTGGACCTTACGGCACAAACACGGCTTTGGTCTCATGCAGTGAATGCCGTCACTGGCTCACTGCATACTGATGACGACCGTCATTTAGCACGTCAGGAGGACACGACTGATATTTTTTGTGTAGGGACACATCACATGTGTCCGTATGCTTAGGTGTTGTAGGCATGGCCATATTATGCTTGGACGTTCTCTGACACTGTCATCGCTTGCTTGCTTTTTCAATCGTTCGGTTTCTGCATCGTTGGTAGTTTCAGATCTACTTCTTTATATGTATACTGTTTTTGCCTCTAAGACGTGTTTGTACATATAAATACTCTTTTTTTAAAGTTGTCTTCTACACCTATCTGTAATTTATGTTGCATTTCCTTCTTTCTTATTATTCGCTGGATGCTTTATATGTGTATGTATGGGCAAGCATGTGTGTGTGTGTGTGTGTGTGTGTGTGTGTGTGTAGACGAAAGACCTAAAACGGGTGACTGTCTTTACCATCCTTATGGAAACTGGGTATGTGTATAATTCTGGGTTTCCAAGTCAGACACCCATTTTTTCTGAGGGTTGTTTCTGCATTGTCTTGCGGTAAAGATTCATAAAAAGTAAAAAAATCGGTTTTTCTCATTTTGGCGTTAACACATGCACTTTTGTGTTTAACAGACACGCCGGTAGTGTGTGTTTGAAAACTTGTCCCTCCCAGCAATGTGTGTGTGTGTGTTGTGACACAGAACCCTGAAAATGAGCGTGTATGTATTACATCACCCTTCTCAGCTAGCTATAAATAACTTCATAGCTGATATGGGTCAGGGGGGATATTTTGTTGTTTTAGGGAGTAAATTGTTTATGTTTCTACAGAATTAGGTTTGTTATTTGAGGGTGTGGTTGTTTTGTTAAAAAAAAGTGTTGAGTTGTAATGTACTTCCGGGGTGATGTGGAGAAAGGTCATGTCTAGTGGCAGATTTGAGATTCATGTATACGTTCACCAGGGACTTAGCCTATACGTTTTCTACGTTTGTTTCCATGTCAGATGAAGAATATTTGATCTGAAACGTCGTTCTTTGTTTCTATTTTAAAGGGTTTTTTCGCCACTATCTTCTGTTTTAGTTTGACTTAGCCTATAATTATATTCGTGCGCCGGTTGCTAAGAAGTGAAGTGATTGTATGAGTGCGCATTGTAAGAGAGGACGTTTAGACTTTGGGTGAGGCTGCTGTTGTCTTTTGTCCTGCCCGACCTTTTGGTTGAACCTGTTGCTTTATTTTGTAGGTTTGTCGATGTTATCAATGCCGCATCTCCTTTTGGATTGTATGCACAAATTGATTGAATGGAAATGACGTCACAGAGTCAGCGTCGTTTCATGCGTCGTCTGCACCAGTCAGTCGTTTAGTGCAGTTAAAAGAGTGCAGGCTTGGATGGGCCATTTTCTGATGTAATAGTAAAGTATTATTTGTGTGAATGCTGTCCGTTTGAAGGAAGGTTGATTGATTGTACATAGCTTAACGTCCCGACAGCAACAAGACTTTCTCAGGACGTGCCTGCACTGCTAGTGACAAAAACTCAACAGAATATTGAATGTATGTCGCCAGCCGGTCCAATACGTTAAATAAAACCTACGACATGGGGCCTAAATAAAGCTAAGACCATTTAGCAACACACATCGAATATCAAGAGCCACAGGCAGCGCAGACAGTAGGGAGAGTTTAAAAAAGGAAAATGCAGGTGAATGGACCAAGGGTAGACAGAAACACATGCCCCCGGAATATAGAGAAAAAACCCACCCTGTGGGGCTGACCAGGGTGCCCCTGGGAACTAAAAAGTCCCCCAGGGCAAGGACTGGAAAGTCGAGTGTTGAGGGCAGACCGGTTGGGGGTGTTTCAGGAAAGGACTGGAAAGTCGAGTGTTGAGCGAAGCCCGAGAGAAGGCGAGGATGGGAAAAATATCCAGCACTATACGTTGGAATAGATGCATATCAGTTACGACATGCTTGTAAATTAAAACACTTTTAACCCCACCCGGGTCTGCCCTGGGGGACTTGGGTGGGGTTAACTACTTTTTATTTCCCAGGGGCACCCTGGTCAGCCCCACAGGGTGGGTTTTTCTCTCTATTCTGGGGCATGTGTCTCTGTCGGCCCTTTGTCCATTCACCTGTATTTGACTTTTTAAAACTCTCCCTACTGTCTGCACTGCCTGTAGCTCTTGATATTGGATGTGTGTTGCTAAATGGTCTTAGCTTTATGTAGGCCCCATGTGTTAGGTTTATTTAATGTATTTGACCGGCTGGCGATATACATTCAATGTTCTGTTTAGTTGTTGTTTTTTCACAAGCAGTGCAGGCACGTCCTGAGAAAGCCTTGTTGCTGTCGGGACGTTAAGTAATGTACAATAAAACACTTTTAACATTAAGAAAAGTTGAGTTAAAAGAGGTTTTAAAACAGTTTTCATAAAAACTTTTGCCCGACACGCTTCTAAAAACAACATTTTCTTAGTTTTAAACCTTGTACCGCGCCATAAACGCCACGATTGCTTTTCAGTCTTAGCTGTCCTATAGTGTGGAATGTGGGACTTTGCCAACTGGATCCATCTGGTGCACTCCAAATGAGTATTTGTGAGTGGTTTGACGTGCAACTCAGTGTGCGCCTCTGAAATGACCTACTGATTCCACTGATAATGAAACTCTTTCATTCATAAGAGTGCATTGAGCAGCTCTATAAACCAAAAGTGATGACCCCCTCTCCCCCACCCCCCCCCACCCTCCCCTCCCCCCCCCCCACCCCCCCCGCCCCGCCCCCCACACACACACACTTCTCCCCCCCCCCCAACCCCCTTACAACCCCACTCAAACAATCATAATAGTAAAATCAACCAAAGGTATCTTTAGTGAGGTATTTTCACTGTAATCCCAGTTTTGTGTGAGAGGCACCCACTTTTGGGGTAAACACCCATTTTTTTTCCATCCAGTGGCTCTGTTTCTAGAAAATGTCTATTTTATTTTAAGTTGTAGAGCTTAGTTATAAGGTGAGTTCTAAACATTGGCATCAACTCCAGAGCCCTAGAATAAATAGAAATATGGGAACCCATTTTCACATAAAATGGTAGGTCACCCAGTCTGAGGGTTTTGTGTTCATGTGTGTGTGTGTGTGTGTGTGTGTGTGTGTGTGTGTAGAATGACTTAGATGCTGGTTTTGCTACACTCTATCTGCTAAATGTCCGTAAAAACTATGCTGAAGTGACTATTTATTCCGATGCTACTCAATTTGAGAATAAATACCCTGTGCAAACAATGGGTTTCTGTCATATCTTGCTGTTGAACAACGAAAGCACTAAAACAGTGTGAACATAAGCAACGATAACAATAAGAACCGAATTGCGATCGTGACAGCAGCTTGATCACACACACACACACACACACACACACACACACACACACACACACACACACACACACACACACACATACACACACACAGAGAGAAGCAAAGCCCCGACCGAATTGTATTTAGTTTTGTCTTTGAATCATCGCGGTATTTATTGTGCAATTCGCCTCCACATTCTAGACAAAGTCAGTTATAAAGGAGGTTGTCCTCTTTTGACCAGAATGTCACAGAACGTTCGTAGTTTCTTTTCCCTCTCAGTCCGCAGAATAATAAGTGAGCTAATTTTCAAACCCATAAAAATAGCCGGAGCGGCATGCCAATAACCTCGTTAAATCCACTCAGACTGGACACTCACAAGATGGATCGACCATGGCAGTTCAAGAGTAGTGTCAGTATAGCTTGGCACCTAGAGGCGCCAAGCTATTCTGGTACTTCTCTTGAACTTTCATGGTCTGTCTTTTTCCTTGCATGGCGGCATGCATTGCCACGGTCTTCAGAAGACGCATTACATTTTGGAATTTCGTCATGGGGGTTCCGTTGTATGTCACCATACTGTCTGTAACTAAACGCATGTGGCGCTGTATTTATTTAAACTGAGGGCAATGTTCATTGCTGATGCAGCAGGGCTCAGTACTGGTCGCAGTCAGGAAAAAAATATTTAGGTCAGTATTGTAGCCCTCTTTCGCCCTGACAACTGTGGTGCCTCACCGGATGATCAAAAGACGTCTTACCAGGAAATCCGGCAGCGTTCTGTGACCTTTGCGATATCAAGGTCATGACCTTGACGCCAAGGACAACGGCCATCAGCAAGGCCACGAGGCAGATGGAACCGAGGGAGGCGACCACGATGATGACGTTGCGATTCCAACCTTCGGGTGTGGAGTTTCCAAGACGAGGAGTGCTCGAAACAGGCGTATCTGCGTGGGAGATAAAAAGTGAAACCGATCGTTTTGAGGTGTCTGTATTTGAAGTCACCTCCTCATGCAGTATGTTTTGCGTCTGATGCATATCCACCTGTTTCTTTACCTGACAAAAACTTAAACCAATCCTTTCGTCTAAACGTCTTCAGCGCATCTTTAACCTGCTTAGGCCCAAGATCGCATTTCCCAAATTTTTAAGGTATCACCTAACAACGATATACCAGCTTCAGGAGATGATTCGACCATGATAATTCAAGGGTAGTGCCAAATTAGCTTGGTGCCTGATGGCGCCAAGCTAATCTGGCACTACCCTTGAATTATCATGGTCGATCCATTGCCTGCTGTAGTGCGTTGGGGCTAAACTCACCCCAACCACTTGACAATAATATCTATTTATTCATGTATATATATTTTTAAAAGTCTTCAGTTATTACAATTCTTCGAACAAAATAAGCACCAAGCCTTTCAAAGCATAGCTCTGACCTGTTAAATTAGATGCAATTTCCGCGCGAACAATGACGTAGGCAGAAATTGTGGCCTCAGTCGTGTTGAAAATTTTGGCCTCGCGCTTCCTTCGTCCGGATGTCGTGCAGTGTATCTGGACAAATAAACACACAGCCATTTTCATTTTTAAAAAATCCAGACCATTGCGTGTAAAATGCATTGAAATGATCAAGAAAGAAAAAAAGACCGTTTCGGGAAAACAAGGTCAGTATGCAAAAGGCCATCGGACCAAATTCGGCCGCAACGGCACGCGCACAGCTGTGTGCGGGCCCACGGCGGTCGACTTCGGCCCTATGGCCTTTACTTAACTCATTCTACCCCAGACACACCACAGCAAGATATTGATCGACCATGATAGTTCAAGGGTGATGCCAGAATAGCTTGGCGCCTATGGGCGCCAAGCTATTCTGGCATCACCCTTGAACTATCATGGTCGATCTGTGTCCTGCACTGCAATGCAGTCTTCAGAGGACAACGGGTAAATTTGGGGATTTCGGTGTTGGGGTAGAATGAGTTAATACAAAACTGTTTTGTCCCCGTCATTCGAAAGTGTGCCTCCTCCTTTTATAGGTTACTTAAATTTCACTCCAAGAGGAAATAGCTCACTCCACAGACCCCTAGCTAGAATGTTGGAGGGGCAGGGCGCTAGCTTGGTCCACAATAATCACTTCCTGTCTGTTGCTGAAGTTTTCTCAACACAAGGCAATGTCAATGATAAGTGTTCTGATGTTTGACTACTGCAATCAGAAAACTGTGTCTCTTTTTAGCATTCTATCGATTGTAGTACATGACGTAGGTAAATTCATAAGTAGTTTCGTGAACAAGAAGTCATCAGGCCCTGATGACATAAATCCTAAAGTTCTGAAACTATCTCTACCTTACATTGTTGAATCGCTGACATACATTTACAACCTGTGTCTCCATCAGTGTGTATTTCGTAAACACCTTAAGCTTGCAAAAGTATTTCCACTACCGAAATCCAAGGACAAGGCAGATCTGAATAATTATAGACCGATTTCGTTACAGTCTGTGTTAAGAAAACCTCTGGAGCGACAGAGTGGTCAGGATGTTTGATACAGCAGCTGGGAGGCCAGTTACTGCCATGGTGGCGGCAATATCCACTTGGAAAACCAAATTCTATCGGAGCTGACAGAAAGCGTGTCGACAAGCCGCCCGGATGAGAAAGGAGGAGAGAAATAACTACGTTAAACCTACAAGGAAAAACTACGCCAAAACTGTTGCAAACTACGCCAAAACTGCTAGTCCCCGATCACTATTAGTGCCAGTGGGACAGTAAACTGGAACAAACAACAACAACATTGTCATGAGCCACTTTTGTCCGGCTGTACCTCTTATGCGCAGGTGTCAATCGCCCGTGACTCTATTCTTCTAGCGGACGGCCATGCTTAGTGTAGTGGAGCGGAGATGCAGGCGCCCAAAAGGCGGGCCAGGCGGCCAGCGGTCAGCTTTACAGTGACTGACGGCCTTGATGCTGACGAGGGGAGACACCGTAAGGGCAGTGCGCTAAAGCGGGGAGGGAGGGCGGGCAGCGGTCAGCGAGGCGGCCAGCGGGCGGACAGCAGGGCGGGCAGCGGGCGGACAGCAGGGCGGACAGAGGGGCGGGGAAAAGGGGGAGGCGGGGCAGACGACATTCCCGCCACGCTGAATCGTGCTAGCTAGGGGTCTGCTCCATGATTAAGTCAAAGGAAGGCTACCTATATCGTGAGGGAAAAGGGATAACCTGAAAAGATTCAAAGCTAATCAGGCAATACCTATAATAATAATAATAATAATTACGGTATTTATAATGCGCTTATCTTATAATAATTATAACTCTAAGCGCGCACTCACAACTCGCACACGCATGCGCACGCTTTAGACAATGACTCACGTAACACAAATAGTGAAAATACATTACGACGGTCAGCTTGGGGTGGGGAGTGTGGTGATGTAGTGCTAGAACTGTTGAAAGAGGTGAGTTTTGAGGGCAGACTGGAAGGAGGAGAGAGAGTGTTTCTGACGGAGAGAGAGTGGGAGAGTGTTCCAGGTGGATGGACCGTATACTGAGAAGGAACGGGGGCCGAAAGTGCTGAGTTTGGTGCGTGGGATGATGAGGCGGAGAGGGTCGGAGGCGGAGCGGAGGGAGCGGGAAGGAGTGTAGGGGTGAAGTAAGTTGGAGAGATAGGTAGGAGCGTAGTTGTTCAGGGATTTGTAGCAGAGAGACAGAATCTTGTATTGGATGCGTTGGGGGATGGGGAGCCAGCTAAAGCGGTCGACCAAGTCCTGCAGATTGTGCAAGGAGCCCGATGATTACTACAAATAAAACCAACAACCAACACATGAACCAACAAACAATCGAAAATGTTGTCTGTTTTCTGCACTTGGCATAATCGGTAGCTGTTTTAACTACACAGAGACAGGAGACAACCATTTACGCCTTGTGAAGATATCAAGACCATACCCCCTGACATGTCAGATCGTTGTCTCCATAGCAGAAGTCTGCCACACACTGGAAATAGACGCTGTCGTAGCCAGGAAATTTGAATGCGTCAAACGTGCCCGTGAAAGCTTGTGACCCGGAAGGACTCTGACCCACAAACGGCGGAACAAGGCCATTTCCGGTAGTGCACCTGCAACGAGACCAACAAAAACACCGATAAAAACGAGCCCATCTGCCAAACGAGTTTCAAAAAGATGAAGATTCGCGGGTTTTTTTTTTTTTTTCAAACTACAAAATAAAGAAAGGAAAGGAAGAAATGAAAAGAGAGAATATGACAGAATAAACTTGGCACATTAAAGCCAATTAACCACTGCCAAGAGAAGAACGTTTTACATGAACTGAAAGGAGGAACTCACCCCTGTTGGTCGAGTATCTGCAGTACTGGGGTCAAGCCTGGACCTGGGCGAGCTGTGCAGTTACGCACACGTAGTCCAGTTGCCGCTGGAATGAAAACGTAAGACGAACAACGACTCTGAATTACAAAAGATAAAGAAGAATATGTCATTCTTGATAGTTTAGATTATTCTGATAATCAAAAAAGGCCCCTTGTTGATCGGAAGCCCACGAGAATTCACCAATACATTTTCCAAACCATTGAAATTAATCGTCATTGAGGACACTCCATTGCGCAAAAGCTATTGGGCCGACGTCGGTCCGATGGCCTTTTGCGTATTCGGACTACGTCAGTTGCAAGTAACTCGTGTGTGCGGCTTCATAATAATGATTTTTTTATTTAAAAAAAAAAAGAAGCCATATCGCTAGGGTTGTAATTGAACAGAGAAAACAGTTTACACGTGTGTGAAAGCTTGTAGAAACTGACAATTTCGACGTCTGAAACCAACGGTCTCTTTTTTTTCACTGAACAAAAGCCTGCATAATTGAAGAAACAGAAAATGACGACTTTTCGGATCTATGATATGAACGTCGCGATTTTCTGTTTCTTCCAAAAAAATCTACAAGGTTCTGCAAACAAGTTAACCCCTTGAACCCCATGGCCACATCTTCCCAAATTTTGAAAATGTCACCTAACGACTGTGCGCCAGCTGCAGGAGATGTCTACCATGATAATTCAAGGGTAGTGCCAGATTAGCTTGGCGCCTAATGGCGCCAAGCTAATCTGGCACTACCCTTGAATCATCATGGTCGATCCATCCCCTGCTGTAGTGCGTTGGGGTTAAATGGATTAACTGTTTCCTTCCTAAGGGTTGATGACTGGAATACTCACGCCCATCCACTAGCTGAGCTGCCAGCCTTATGGGGTTGCCAACAGCAAACGTGGACAGTGCTGTAGTGGAGGTCCCTGACACCACGTATAGAGACGCTGTCGGCTGCACCTGGATCGCCGTGCCCTGCACTGGGATACTGCAATATCGCACAGTATACAGTTGATTGGGTTAGGTGTTGTTGGTTTTTTTCCCCTCACTGGTGAGTTGTTTAGTTGGTTGTTGGTTGATTGCTTGGCTGGCTTGGTTTGGTTTGGTTGATTCATTCGCAGGTAGAGTTTACAATTGATATGTTTTAGTCACTTTTTGATTGCTTGGCAGGCTGAGTTCCCAACTGATATGTTTTAGTCCTGGTCACATCAACTATTCCTCCTTGACACACTACAACATGAAATTGATCGAACATGATAGTTCAAGTGTCTTTCAGTAGCGCCAGAATAGCGAGGTGTCCCCAGGCGTTAAACTATTTTGGCATCACTTGAGATGTCATGGTCGATCTGTCACTCGAATTGTAATGACACCTAAAAAAAAAAAATGGAACTTACAATCTCATATAGACACATGTGCCTTCAAGAGTCAGTATTTTGTTCATAGTCATGAGTCGAAATTACGTTCACATCATTTGACATTAGGTGCCTCAGCAAATTCAACAGGGCAGCTGTCTATAGTGCAAAAAAAAAAAAAAAAAAAAAAAAAAAAAAAAAAAAAAAAAAAAAAAAAAAAAACACTTAGGGTGTCGTTAGCGGATTTTGTCGCGATGATTTCTGTATGAATCATCGCTACCAAAACCGCTACCGAAACCCAAAGGGTTAACAGTATCATTGCAAATGAAAATCATTTAATTGTTAAAAATAGGCTAGATCTGAGACCGTACATGCACATACTTGCCGACTGGAAGAGCGAGGGTGTTGATGATCTGGCTTGATGACAAGGCAAAGTCGCACGTCAGGGCGTAGCTCACGTCAGTTTTTGTGATGATGTCAGGCAGCTGCTGCACGTACATCAGCACTGAGTACTTTTCCGACCCAAGAGCCTGTACATACACATGTATGCTGCTATACTGATGAGCAAAAGTAATGCGACAAAGTGTTTCCGATGATTTCAAAAATGTCGCACTTCTTTTGCTCGTCGGTATATTATATGAAGATAATATTGCGAACTATTAGCTCTTTAATGCCTGGAGTAGGTAGCTTTGAGTAATGAACCAAATGGTCATGTGAAGAAAAATGTATAATACCTTTTTCAATCATAACTTACGGTGGCTCCACAAGGGTTTAGTTTATCCTTCAAGTTGATTTCCAGAATGTACGGACTTCCGGTTGCTCCAGTCCCAGTGCCACTCTTGGCTGATTTGGAGCACGTGGTCTGCTTGCCAGCGCTGTAAATGTCATTGGGAGGGGTGGTGGACGTCTGCTCATAGGTGAAGACGATGGTACCAGGCGCTCGACACGTGTAGTTTGCTGAACGGGTTACCTTTAATCAGGGAACATGTCACCCGTGAGACGTTGGACGGAGCGATAAAAGAGGGGTGAGCAATGAAGAGATGGGGTTAACCCTTATCATTCGGAATGCACCAGTGTATGAAATAAGTTTGACTAAAATAGTAGCTATTCTGGCACCACCCTTGAACTAAAGCCATTATTCTATATCCTTATCTGTAAGTACTATAATGTAGCTTGCATATGGCAGTGTACACATTTGAAGCGTTTAGCCTCAGTATGATATGGGTTAAAGGGTCGGGTGGAGGATGGGGATGGCATCAAATGTTGACAATAAAATGCATGTGAATATGTCATCCTTCTTCCTAGTAATAACGTTGGAAAACGTTGTAGTACGAAAACGTAGTCATTTATTTAGTACGTGTCATTCAATACGCGTTTTGTTTTGTAGGTCTATTAGTAGATTTGTTAGTTCGTAAATCTAAACAGGGCTGACAGAAATGAAACAAACAACAAAGCAAAAGTGTGCTTTTGACTGATGAGGACAAAACCACCTTTTCCAAAGTAGACAAACACCAAGACAGACAGAGCCGTTTATGGAAGAAGCATGGATCTTTATATTACAAGGTAAGATCATAACACAGTCAGTGACTATGTCATTTTTCGTACCTGCCGTTGCTGCAACTACGACTAAGTACAAAATATACACAAAACAGAGACATCAAAGCACAGTGATACAAAATATATAGTCCACTAAACACAAACACACGCATACACGCACAAACGCACTCGCGCGTCCAAACACACACACACACACACACACACACACACGCACACATACACACACACACACGCACACGCACGCACATACACATGATTGTTAGAATATACCGTACATTCGTGTGTCTACGTATAACTAGATATTATTATTTGAGTGATGTCAGATATCTATAAAGACTTGTCTTGAAACGCGATAATGTCGGAGTGGTTTTAACGTGATGTGGGAGTGAGTTCCACAGTATGGAACCCGCAAATGACAGAGTAGATTTAAATATATCTATTCGGGGTTTTGGAACAATATAAAGACCCCTCATATTCCCATAGCAGGAATCTGATTTTTTTTAAACAACTCTGTTAGATATTCTGGAGCGCTATGGTTCCACACTTTAATCATCAGTTCCCCTTTCTTAAATTTAAAATGATTTTGAAGGGATAGGAATCCAGCTTTATTGAGTTTTTCCTCGATCGTCAAGTGCGAGTCGGGAACAATTAATTTTGCCATTCTTCTATGTAAAGAATTTAGTCTTTTTAAGTGGACATCACTGCAACAATCCCACACCGTCGATGCATAGTTTATATGTGCCATGATGTGTGCATTACTGAACAATTTTCTGGTTTCACTATCTGTGTAATACTTTAATTTCGATAACATAAAGACATTTCTAGAGACCGTTTTACAGACATTGTCAATATGCATCTGCCATCTCAGATGATTATCAATTGTGACCCGCAATAGACGACGACGGTCGCCGTCGACCCAAAGAGCTTCTGCGTACTGGTAAATTCTCATGCCAGAGCCCCAGCTCTCTGTCGCTAGGACTCTTGAGAATCTACTGCTCTTGCACGCGGTGTTTTGAAACTGTGGAAATTATTGCAAGGCCGAGAATCTACGGCTCTTGCACGCGGTGTTTTGAAACTGTGGAAATTATTGCAAGGCCGAGAAGCTCTTTCTCTCCTGGTTACCCCCTTCGCTGCCAATCATTTTGCGTCTGTAACGACTGCACTCTGACCGATATTCGCGTGAAGAACACAGATGTAAATAGGACAAAAATGGTCATAGGGAACACAGGACTGACAGGAGACATAAACCTTCATAAGCCCTCGCATCTGCGGGGGCTCATGGGAGTTTATGTCTCTTGCAGCTTGAAGTGCCCCGGTCTTTACGCGCTTTTTGGAACTGGATTTTGTATGTAGGACTTTTACGTTAGAAGTCGTAGTGGATGTGGGTAGAGTCAAACTGCAGGAGATTGTGTAGTCCGTATCCTGAGCTGTGGCTCCTTCGCAAGAGAACGCGGAGCTGACTGTCAGCGAGTACTGTCCTGGGCCCGTCTGCTGCACTCACGAGGGGGAAAAAAAAACCGACCATGTTAAGATTCAATATTCTTTGTATTGCTTTATGCGGCCATCAACCCATCACAAAGGGCAATACAGACAGGTGTGAGCAATTGTGTTTGTAACCATGTCTAATCCAAACTCAAATGTATCTGTTCTAACAAAAGACAAAAGGCAAAAAACACATGTGATGATGATGCTGAAAAAACAAGATTATGAAATACTTTAATCTTCGTATGCATGCAGCTACCGGTACTGCTAACTTACTCAAGGAGCCCGTGTCAATAGCTCCGGCAACGCTATACGACACTTCCGCAGCTATTTATTCGTGGCGCCTTGAATGAGTTAACAGTACTGGTATCTGCATGCACATGATGCACGTCCGTAACGTAACAAACAGCTACAGAGACAGAGAGAGAGAGAGAGAGAGAGAGGAGAGAGAGAGAGAGAGAGAGAGAGAGAGAGAGAGAGAGGAGAGAGAGAGAGAGAGAGAGAGAGACACACACACACACACACACACACACACGTACGCACACACACACACACAGACACGCGCGCGCGCACACACACGCACACACACACACACACACACACACACACACACACACACACACACACACACACACACGCACACACACTTACAATCACTCCACAGTCCGGTGACTGATTAATTAGACCTTTGCTTAGATCTACACTGATGACGTAGGGATCTGCGTAACTGCCGCTTCCGGTTGTTGTACCAGCGCGCTTGCCACATGTGGATCTGCGTGATGTTGCAAAAAGGTCGTAGGGAACAGTTCCATCTTTGCCGTACACAAACTGCATCGTCAAAGTTTTGGAGTTGCACCGAGGGAAATCTGTGCACAAACATTTAGTAACTTGATATTGGCGGGATTTGTTTTCAGTGACACATTAACTTAGATAATAAATTCCTTCAAACAGCTCGTTCCATCTGCAAGAGATATTGGCCGTCAGTGTGATTGGAAAACCCTGTATCTGACCCATAAATGTTTGTACCAGTTACCAGATTGCCAGTTAACCCAATCAGCCACAACGCACTACAGCAGGAGATGGTTCGACCATGATAATTCAAGGGTAGTGCCAGATTATGATGGCGCCAATATTATCTGGCACTACCCTTGGATTATCATTGTCGCTCCTCCGGGCTGCAACTGGTACATGGTCGATAGTTGACACCTCCGTAATTGGGGAAATGCGGCTATGGGGTTAAATGGGTTAACTCATTCGAGACGTGCCGCCTCCGGATACGCGGCTTATGCCGCGTAACCGGAGACGGCACGTCTCGAATGAGTTAAACGGACGATATACCCGGGGCAAGAGAAGACGTGCCCCTTTAGACACTCGTGCACCACGCCGCAGTAGGATTCGTGAGACTGCATGCTTATTGAGCCGGGACCACACATATTACACAGGCAAAAGAAATAAGAAATCCTCATAACGCCAAAGAAACTCGCTACACAAACTCAGCATAAGTGCTTATGCAACACTACAGGGAACATCGTAATGATAGCTAAGAAAAGCATAGGTTGGATGACCTCATTCAGCCCAGACAATGACACCTCAACAAGACATGGATCGAGCGTGATAGTTCAAGGGTGGTGCCAGAATAGCTTGGCGCCCGTAGGCGCCAAGCTATTCTGGCACCACCCTTGAACTATCATGGTTGATATATCTCCTGCAACTTGTATGTAATCGTTAGGTGACACCTCCACAATTTAGGAATTGCGGCTTTGGGCTGAATCATCGCGAAGCAAACAGCTACCGGCAGCCAGTGGGTTAAGATACATTCACGAAATCCAAACACACTGCTGAAACGGTGGACTCACGAACAGAAAGAAAAATTAAAACACTCAAAATTCAGAAATGATTGAAAAATTAAAAGGTAAATAAATAGAGATTTTAGCTACTCACTCACAACCTGCGCCAACGTTACCTGAAAGACAATAAAAAGTAGTGAATGTGTCACTTTATTTTTATTGGCGTAGTAATCGTAGTAATTACTACTAACGGCCAATTAATAATCACAAATCAAGCAAATCAGACAAGCACTCGTGAATCAACTTCTAAATAAAAATATAATACACAACCAAACGACCAACCAATTAGCCCACCAATCAACAAACCCATTTACCAACCTGCCACCGACAAACTAATAATATCCCTAACTAATCAAGTAACTAAATAATCAGCTAAACTAACAAAATTCTCACGCAAAAGGTGAACAAACTTACCACTACTCCGAACACTAACAGGCAGGCAACTTCTGTGAGCATCATGGCGGCGCCTGCAGATATTTCGCGTAAATGTTCAATAACAAACAATAATATTATGAAAACTATCACTTGTTGAAGTATCTGAAAGTATTTTGTCCTAGTCGAGTACTGATTTTTCTCCTTTTTTCCTCCGTCCTTCTCCGCTTTTCTACTGGCCGTGCTAGCAGTATTTGCACTTATAATTATACAGTTTGCTTGCCACTAGTTTCCCTGCAACATAAGCAATGTCCCATAGGTAATTCGGAATAAAATGTATAAAAAATGTGTGTGTTACCCTGAGATTTTAATAACCTTACGACATACAGCCTTTAGACCGAAAATCAGTACAGACCAGTATACACGTAAAGAACGAGTATTTTCTTCAAGGAAAAAGATGTGAACTCTTCGGATATTTTGAAATTTTAAAACAAATCAGAATGGAAAATTAACTCTTTGGGTGTCTCTACCAAAATCGCTACCGACACCCAAAGAGTTAATTTTCCGTTCTGATTTGTTTTCAGAATTTCAAAATATCCATCTAAGAGACGCACAGCCGAGTCTTACCTTTGTCGGATAAATGAAGCTGTCAAAATGCACCGGGCACATTCTTGGGATGGTCTTAAGTTGGAGCTATGTGTGCACACGCCGGGACAAAAATAAGAAATAATATAGAATATGACAGAGGGATGAGCCCACACTCAAAAGGGCAAAAAAATAATGTCTCAAACTGATATCCAGGTTTTACATTTTAGCCCTATTCAACGCCCTTAATTTGATGAACAACTAAATCAGCGAGAGGCATAGATTCGCAAGAGCCCCTGCAGCTGAAGGGGCTCATGTGAATCTATTCCTCTCGCACATGGAAGTGGCTGGACGAGAGAGTGTTATCTCGTTTCATACCGCTAATCTATGACTTGGTTCGCTTTCACGTCGAATTAGCCAGTATGGGTGTTATGCTTTAAATTCTGACATTTTCTGACGCCCATGCAAAAGGCCATGACCACCTACCTAGATGGCCCTTACTGAAAACCATTCGCCCCTCAACTCCCCCACACCCTTCTACCACCGCAAGTCGATCCGTCCCACACCCTCATCCCTCCTCTATGATATTGTATGATGCGTTTGTTTTACTGTTGTTTTTTTTTTTTTTTTTTTTTTTTTTTTTTTTTAATACGGGACAGCTTGTAAGAGAGGCATTGAGTTGCCTAATATTCTGCAATAAAAAGATTCATCATCATCATCATCCGATTTGGCGGTAGAAGAACAAGACTTTTTGAGGGCGAGGGGTGCAGGTGTGTTCCCCCCTCCCCTCAAAAGTCTCCTTTTTTTGGCTGTAGAAGGAGAGGACTTTTGATGGGTAGTGTGCATTGCCTTCCCCCTCAAAAAGTCCTCTTCTTTTACCACCAAATGTGGGGGGTGGACATACCATAAAAGTCTTGGCAGTGTGCCTGATTTATTCAAATTCAAGGGTAGTGCCTGAAGTACTAAATGTATAGACAGACACTATCCCTGATCTATCTCGACCGTCGGATCCTTCTCTGATGGATTACCTGAGATCACCGCGGACTGTTCTAAAACACAAGTCATATCTGGTTCTGGTGAAAGAAATGTTGATATTCACAGATGGAAGTGCCCTCCACAGGCAAAAGGATCACAGAGACAAATGTCTGTCGATCCTGTTTCCGATCCATGTGATCCGTGGCTTACTCGGCTATATATACGAGTTTACTGCTAAATAAATATCAATAATATGCGAATTCAATTTGTTTCCATTCCACGTCATACAAAAATCTCCGGCACGGTCAACATGAGCTCGCATATTTCAGACATAGCCTTCACCACAAACACCCTCCTCCGCCGAAGATCCTCATGAGTACCGCCAAACCCCCTCTTGCGCCGGGATGTGAAATATATTGGTTGACCACAGGGGCGAGAAAGCCTATGTGAGTTATGTCCCCTAACGACGGCTACGAGCGTCTGCACGCTCGGAGCCGTCGTCAGGAGACGTAACTCATATAGGCTTCATCTCCCTTGTGGAGTGACACGAGAGCATGTATTATCATAGACTGGAGGTGTTATGTTTGCAAAAACTTCGCCGTGTGAGCAATCTTTGACTAGTGTCGCGAACACTTTCACTGGGTCACGCTTTGCTCATTATAGATGCGAACTCCGGAACACAAATAACGTATTTGGGAAACACTGAGACGGGCGGGCCGGCACTCCTTCGGCCCGCGCATGGCCTCCTCGGACCGACGACGGCCGCAGTGGGCCCGCGCGGCACGGCCTTGCGCGGGTCCACCGCGGCCGTCGTCGGTCCGAAGACCTTCTGCGTACTGGGAAGATGTAATGTTTGTATGATGGTTGAAGATGAACTGATGTATTGCTGGGGAAGAGAATTGTTATAGATGTGTGTTGGTGCCTGATTATAAACCTTACGGGTCTAAGCGTAAGGTTCAAAATAGACAAGTTAGCACACATAGGCAACATGAACGAGCCTGATTTATTTTCTTTCGAATATTACCACCTAAACATTCCGTCGATAATCGTGGGCTCTTTTCTTCACGTCCTCTGTCAGTTGAGGGAGACGGATGGTAGTTCAAGGATAGTGCCCGTTCAAGCTTGACGCGGCGTCTTCATCTTTTTCTTTTACGCACACAGTCACAAAACTGACTTTTTTTCTTTCTTGTTTTTTTTTTTTTTTTTTTTTTTTGGGGGGGGGGGCGAGGTTGGTGGGGGGGGGGGGGGAGGGGAGATACGTTAGTATCCATGAAGTGATGCACATATGATAGAATTTTACCTTTGGCAAACATCACGTAAATATAAACAGCTCTAAAACAAGTACTAAGATAACGTGTAATTACAAATTAAGCATTGTTCAGAACATCGTTGCAAAGTGCTCCATAATTTTTGCGCCCCCCCCCCAACCCCCCCCCCCCTTCCTTCGTCCCTCTCCTCCCCGGAAAGAGTCACTGCTGGAGCCATTAAACAAAGTAACATCAGGTAGGTTGGGAACAATCACACAGGTGCACATTTAACCTCATCATAGCAAGAGGACGCAGATTGTGAACATGGAATCTTTGTTAATTTTGCGCCAATGAGTTGTCCAAGGAATGCGGTTACAAAGTGGTGTCAGCAAGAGGCATAGATAAATAATAATAATAATAATACCGTTATTATATAGGCGCTTTTTCTCAATTTTGGGGGAAATCGACTCAAAGCGCCGCGCCTGAAACCCAACACACACACTCACGAAACAGACACGGATTTACGCCATTTAAGACAAACACAGTACAAGACAAACGAAGGGCCAGTCAGCTACTGAAGTTACAGAGATTTTTGATCGCTTGTATTTGAAATTTGTAAAGTGGCCTGAGACCGGTACCAAAGTGTGGGGGGTGGAAGAACCGGAGTACCCGGAGAAAGAACCCCCGACGGTCCGCCCGAATTAACGGTGACACTTACCAGAGGAGAAAAGTCCAACGCCGGAACCCGGTATCGAACCGCTCACCTTTGGAAGCGGGGGCTCATGAAGATCTATACCTCCGGCTTGCATTTACATAGTGTTCGCTTTGTCCCGGCAGTGACGCCGTTAACTCGATTTTGCATCGATAGTTTTCTTAAAATCAAAGTGAGTCACCAAACACACAGCCTTCCCGAGACCGATACTTCAAAGGATTTCTCAGTCTTTGCCGCACAAATCTGCAAACAAAGAATCCAGTCGACCAAGCGCTCCTTCTAGTCCATTTCCAAATGGTTTACTTTGAAGAACTTGTTAACCCGTTCACTGCTGAGAAACTGAAACACCGCCCCATTGCAAGCGGCAAAGAATCTCATGGGCGCCCGCAGATGGTCGACCCATCTCCTGCTGTAGTGTGTCAGAGCTGAATGGGTTAATCTGCGACCATGGCAGTAACGAGTTTAGTGAACACTAGAACACTCTTCTGGACTGAGATGAGTCAGTGGTTATCAGACTGCTCAAGGCCAGTGCCTGAATAACGTGGCGTGTACCTGGGCGCCAAGCTAATCAGGCAGTACCTTTGAGCTAGCGGCTCCGAAGGTTATGCTTGAAGTCGGAGAGTTGACAGCTGCAGTTAAGTTGGCACTATACTGTTGGCACTATACATTATTTCGTCAGTGCGTTAGCAGGCTCTTAATTTCTGTCTTTGTTTCCCCTCTCAAGATGTTACCTTACTTTTTAAAACAAATTTTAAAGGTGTTTTGGGGTGTTCGATGTAAGAGGGGAGCGGATGCAAGGCGTTAGAAAGGGGTGGAGTGGTTCTAAATAATGTATGCTCGTGTATGTGTGCTTGTGTGCGTACCCTCATGTGCGTGTTTTAAAAAAAATTATTTTTGGTATTTACAGACATATATATTACAGACAATTGTACATTACAAACTGCATAAACTGACATGAGAGTTAATGGCAAATCACAGTACACTGTGCATTGTGTGTGCTTTATAGCGCAGAGACTCCAGTGTTTTCTGGAGAGGAGTGCTTTATAAGAACCATGCATTATTTAATATTACTCTATTGAATATGAACTACCACTGAACCATCACCGTCAGTCGATCCGTTTCCCACAGGGGCCGCTTGCAATTAAGATTTCACATTGCGATCGGATCCGGAGTTAGTATAATGATTCAAGGACGTCTTTGACGTAGATAGTGGCTTCACACTGTATAAAGGTGAATCGTAACGCTCATTCAGAACACGCATCTTGTCAGACTCAGCATATTGATAGGTAAGTAACCAAGCAAAAGCTATTGGGTCAACGTGAAATGGGTTGGGTTGGGGTTTTTTTTCTTCAGAAATCAAAGATTAGTGCACTCGGCTGCACACTAGCTCCGCGGCCGTACTGAACCGATTTTAAACCGCCATTGACAACGTTGTGACATGGAAATATTAACTCATTGAGCCCGACGGCCGTATTTCCCAAATTTTGGAGGCGTCATCTAACGATTGTTGCAGGAGATGGATCGACCATGATAATTTAAGGGTAGTGCCAGATTAGCTTGGCGCCGACAGGTACCACGCTAATCTGGCACTACCCTTCAATTATCATGGTCGACCCATCTCCTGCTGTAGTGCGTCAGGGCTGAATGGGTTAAATAGAAAGAAACACGCTTCAGAATAACAAAGACAAAAAGTGTATGCTCAGGCTTGTTTTGTGGGTGTTTGAATTTTGTGTAGCACTTCCTTGCACTTTGCATGCTTGTAAGTCTATTTTTAGTCTTGATTTGTTTGGTTTCAAACACTACGACCTGACTAAATTAACTCTTGACTGCCAGCGGATCCACATTGTATTTCTGAAATCTTTGTTAATTCAACGCCAGAGAGTCCAAGCCCTCCAAGGAAAATGGATACAAAGTGATGTCATCAAGAGGCATAGATCCTCTGTGTAACGAACGCCTTCAGTGCAGATTTCGGTCGGACGATGGTGTGACGTCATTAGCAGTTGGACCGAATGTACACGTGCGAATAATGTAGAGATAAGCAATGTTCACGAGCGGGAATGTACAGATAAACCATGTTCACGTGTGGTAATGTAGGTGAGCGATGTTCACGTGTCACGTGTGGGAGTGACAGTGTGGCATCGGGAATAATTGCAAGTTAGAGATGCAATACCAGTGGAGCCGAGCGGTCGTTTTGGCTAGGGCTCTGAGGAAGAATTCTGGCTAGAGAATTCGATAGCTGTATATTGAATACAGGTATTTATTCTTTTAGTACCGGTATTTATAATGACCTGTAACGCTATTCAGATGGAAAAGAAAGTATTGTTTTATGAATTATTATTAGAGTGCAGAAGAGCCATGTTTGAAGGAAATGCGATGGCTCGTGTCAATACTTGTTTAGTCATGTAATTATGTGATATAGTTTATAATTAGGATGTCATGTTGTATTCATTCATATGTGAAGATGTGGGACTGGAATAGGAATAGAATTCAGTATATATTTAGGTATACCTAATGATGGAATGTGCAGTAATATGTTACGAAGTGAAGGTGAGCTGTGATTGTAATATTTGGCTCATAGTCCATTGTGTGTGGGTACGTAAGATGTGTGTACAGTGTTAAAGTGGCTATAGGAATTGTGTGCACTGTGTTAAAGTGGCTATAGGAATTGTCATAAGAATTATGACAATAGTGATTGTAGTATGGTGGCATAAAGAAGACATTTTTCAGAGGAAATGATCTAGAGCGCTCTGAAGTATAATAATGTGTCGAAGACACATTCAGACTTTTAGGTATAAGAGCGAACATTTATGAGTGTATAAATGTTGTGTACAGCGGGGCCGGTACGGAGCGGACACCCCTGGTGTAGGGCCGATGAAGCTGTCCTGAAGGCATCACGTACGTGAACAGATGCGGACATCATCAAGCCTTCATCTCTCCTTCGTCCTACCATCACTGGTGCTACGAGCAGCAACGGTAGCGAAGTAAGCCACAGATTCGTGCTACAGGACCACATGCAGTGTTCCGTCAGTGTAGCTATTGTCGCCTAGCGCCGTAATTTCACGCCTAGGAATGTTCTAAATCTGTGAGTAGTCATTGAATAGTAATATTCAGTTCAGGAATCTCCGTCAAGTCGTCAATGTGATATTGACTGTGTCGACACTAGTATAAAGAGGAGTCGAGTGACGTCTCTCGAGAGAGACAACGACCTCTACGGTAGCGAGTGAATGTGTGAGCGCTGAAGTTGTAAATAATCTATATGCCACCTGTTATTTGTGCAGATTGGTTAATATGATGTGAATTGTATGGTTTAATGTATGTTATGAGTGCGTGTTAAGAGTTAAACAGAGGGCAAAGAGAAATAACTGTGTGGCCTTTGTCCTTGTTTGTAAGCGCGTGTGTGGTGGATGAAAGAGTCTAGTGAACAGAGATAGTACACCCACCTTTATACTGATTATCAGAACAAACCCACGCACACACTCATTCCATTAGAATAAACGTTTAGATATGTAATAATTTAATTCAGTAGCGAAAACTCCGTCGTTACACTCTGCAAAGGCTCATGAGGATCTATGCCTCTCGAAATTGGAGTTTTCCTCTGCAGTGAATAGACTAATAATTCGCCATGTTTTCAGAGCACCCAGCAAAAAAGCCTGATACTGTCGTGCAGCGCCGATAACCCCCAACCCATTACGGTTGCTCCTCGCAGCAATCACCACCGCCATCGTCCTCGGACTTGAGGATACCCTCGCGGCCACAACCCCTCCCCCTTCAACGTTTCCCCCGACCACTGCTACCACCGGCACTCTCTTGACCACGATACTGAAAGGATGCTTCACTCCTCAGGTCGACGAGCTGTTACCGAGGCAACAGAAGACGTGTACGTCCAAGTACTCGTGTACCATGTGTGAGTGCGGGCCAGAAAGCGTACTGCATACGGTGATCGCCGACTGTCTCTCCCGTGTGTGTGCCGGACCCCGATAAAGGAACATGCTGCATGTGCTGCTCACAAGGTAGGCTTTCACTCGTTTCCATCATGATACGCTTATACGTGAAATACATTTGATGATGATGGTTCAAGGGTGGTGCCAGAATAGCTTGGCGCCTAGAGGCGCCAAGCTATTCTGGCACCACCCTTGAACTAAAATGGTTGGTCTATCTCCATCTGTGATGCACACTTCGTATGACAATACACAAGTTTGAAAAATGGCAGATTCATTTTAACCCATTCAGCCCTGACGCACTACAGCAGGAGATGGGTCGAGCATGATAATTCAAGGGTAGTGCCAGATTAGCTTGGCAACCTAATCTGGCACTGCCCTTGAATTATCATGGTCGATCCATCTCCTGCAACTGGTGCATAGTCATTAGATGACGCCTCCAAAATGTGGGAAATACGGCCGTCGGGTAGAATGAGCTAAAGCCGGATGCAGCGCGCCTCGATTGTGTTAACATATGCGGATTCACACAATTTTTTCATTCAAGACTCCGTGCATATAGTTCTGCATGAAAAGAAAACGTTTGTTTAAAGTTCCAGATAACATAAGTTTTACTTTGCTTATAACATATAGGTTGGATATAACAGAAGTCGGATGTAACAACACTCATTTTCAGAGGGGATGTCGAGGAGAAACGATTGCCGATTTGTGAACGGCATGCTTGGTCCAGCGTTAAAGAACTTTAGGAAGCTGAATAAGATAATCAGGCTTAGTGAGAAAATCGTTGGGGGCAGGTTGGAGAGCCTTGACGGCCTCTACAGGACGAGAATGATACGCAAGGGCCTGAGGCTTGCAGCTGACACTTCCCACTGCCTTTCTAAGCACCTTCAAAAGCTCCCGTCTGGCCGTAGGTTCAAGGCTCGTTAAAACCAAACGCTACAAGGGCAGCTTTGTACCCTCGGTTATCCGTCTCCTAAATGAAGAGTGTTAACTAGCTTATCTCTCTCTCCTTGTTGACGCCGTCGAGGAACTTGCACCTCAGATGTCGCAGTGGCATCTTGCAAGTGACAGACTCACTCCTATACCACTAACAATGTACACTGTGGTCATGTTTTTTTTTTTTTTTTTTTTTTTTTTTTTTTTTCACCATTGTTATAATGTGGCTAAATCCGTACGCGCGCATGTGATCCCAACGAAAGAAAATTTGTCGGCTAGACTGACACAATAAAGTATTTTGAATTTGAATTGAATTTGAATTTGAATGAGTCCCCTGAGCGCGCGTACTAAATAATAATAATAATAAGGAAGATTTATAAGGCGCCAATACATGGTAAGATGCTCTAGGTGCCGTACATATAAACAAAACATACAAATATTACACAAAAAGTGACAAAGCCACATGTACAATTACACAAAAGAACAGAATTATGACTAAATACATGAACACTGATAATCAAAGTGGGAAAAGATGGGTTTTAAGACTGTGTTTAAAACTGGCACTAGACTCACTGTGTCTCAATGATTTAGGAAGATCATTCCAGGCTGATGGACCCTGGTAAGAAAGTTAGTTATTTGGGTTTAACGCCGAGCAGGCGACTAAGGCCATCTCACGGCGGAATGGGTAAAAATCTGGTCAGCCAGACTAAAAGCAAGGTCTTAAGACAAGATGTAAATATAGATTAAAAATCTCAGGCTAAAATGTCGCACATGTCTTTAAAAGAAATGTCTTCAGACTCTCAAAAAGGGCAAATAAAAAAGATTCACATAGTCTATGAATGCTCAAATCTTGTTAAAAATATTGCATGCTCGCAAGAAATTGAAGATTTTGTCCGGGGGAACATCCCGGAACAAAACCTTCAAGGAGTCTGCTGTAAAGTGTTTATATCTGGTGTCAATTAGGTCAGCACAATACAGCAAAAAGTGTCGAACAGAAAACTGCTCATCACAGGCAAAACACCATGGACGCTCATCCTGTTTAAGTAAGTAAGGGTGCGTAACATATGTGTGCCCGATGTGGAGCCGAGCAAGGACAGTCTCCTCACGGCGGCTGCCGCAGCGGAAAGGTAGACTGTCAGACAACTTAGGAAGAGCTTCATGAAGCTTGTTCCCTTCCTCTTTGTCCCACTCGGACTGCCACTCGCGGGCTATGTACGCACTAATCACAGGTTTAAAATCACTATAGACAGTCTGTGTGTCAGGGACAGGGTCACTGCGGGCACTGTTGGCAGCAGAATCTGCGATTCTGTTGCCTTCGATGCCCACATGGCCTGGGACCCAAATAAAAATGATGTCATAATATTCCTTCATCAAGTCTGCGTAAAGCTCTCTAATCTGCACCAGCAGTGGATGGTCTGTTCCCGCGCCCTGAAGGGCCTGCAGGGCAGAAAGAGAGTCAGACAGAATCAGGAAGATCCTTTCCCGAGACTGATAGGCATGCTTGAGTGCCAGCAGAATTGCCTGCAGTTCTGCACTAAATACAGAGGAATGGTCAGGGAAAGATCTCTGCCCAAATCCTTTAGTCCTTACTGTAGGAATACGAAGCATTTTATTGTCAGACGAACTGCGCAATTGCCTCGAAGGGATATAACAGTGAAGGATAAATGACGTATAGACCATGATAATTCAAAGGCAGTGCCTAGATGCTGGCTCCATTCACGGGAGCCACGCGCATTTTGCGTCACCTACCCGGCCTTGAGCACCTCCTGCAATAGTTGACAGTCCATCCGGAAGTACAGGTCAGCCTCTATATATCGCGGTAACACGGTGTCACACCAGGGAGGAAGAATATAAGTCACTCGGAATATTTGGATATTTGTTTCGATTTTAATGATTTGATCTTCTCATTCGCACGACAAACAACAGACAGGACGTATACAAACCTACACAATATTCGCTCAATTCACACTTGCAGCTGTAATACACGCACACCCTTAACCATTCGCACAATGTTCACAGCACTAACCACACATCCTACACTTATTGTTCCACTACGATGTCACATCTCAATGTCTGTCGAAAATAACTGACACTAATTAATGCTTAGATCCTCGAACGATTAAACAGTTTGGTTACTCCGACCGTGGATAAAGATGGATGTAGCGTCGCTGCTTGTTGGGGTAAAGATGAATGTAGCGTCGTTGCTCGTTGATTCAGCCACACCACTGGTCGAATAATCCGGCGCACTGTCTCTCGCGATGACACGTCGAAGCTCCACACGCACACCGTCAGGATCAACTTGTTATCTCGTACACCACGTTGATTAATTACATTCCCACATGAAGCATACACAAATCCAACTTCTCAGCTGGTGATAGGGGAGGGAAGCATCTATAACACATACAAAACGTATCTCTCCATAAGAAATCCGCCATTGCTAAAAAGTTACTTCCGCCGTAATGACGACACTGTAACGATGACGACCGTTAACGGCTTCCGGACGTTGTCGCCGATTCCCGATCATTTCCGACATCGAATAAATATTGTAATAATAGTCAATTCGAAATATCATGCACACACACGAATACGACATATTTCCGCACAACACATAACCTCTCACCACGATACGAATTATTCATTTCAAAATCAACAGGCTCTACAAAACGTTTCGATCATTCCATTCATCCCCGCGCGCCGATCGCCAGACGACACCGCAAACTCGCCGATGCGCGCCGAATATCATACAATCTCAGATCTAGAGCCGAACAACTAATACATTTTCCGAATCTACTACTTAACAAACGCGAATCAGCTATATAATAAACAAATACATACCCAAAGATGCGTGAAGTAAACCTTCGACTGTTTCAGGCCTGTCTGCCCATCTTGGCCGTTGGACAAGGTCCGGTACTCGTTACTCTAATCAGTCGATCTGGTTACTAGTCGTAGTTCTTAAACTACAAAATTTTACGTACCACTGTACTGAGCATTCTGCTCTCAATCGTCTATTCTACCATAGACCATAACACGGCATTTCTCTGCCCACTACACCTCACAAAAAAACAACTTTTACTCGAGAGCAAAATCTCTCCTGACTGACTGTCTTCCAAACGATTCACAGTGACGTAACTCTTCAAACCAACATCGTACGTCACATCAAAGACAATACATTATAAGACAGATCACTCCTTCATAAGGCTTACTGAAAAAAGCGAGGTCAGTGTAGCAGTTGCGTCCCATGGTGTAATCGTGTTGTGGCCATACGTCTATCACTATTGGGTAATGGGCTCGAGCTCTGACGCGAGGCTTTTTGAAGGGTAACACGTGCTTTTTGTGTGTGCATTGCGGAAAACTGTTTTAAAATCACATGAGCTCTGCTTCTAAGATATTTTTTCTATTCCTAATCAAAAGATTTTTCGGAAAAGTGGTAATTAGCACGGAAAGTGTAAAAGAAAAATAAATCAGGCATTTCATTGTTGCCGTGAGTGTGAGTTGATGTCTAGTACACACGCACACACACACGCGCGCGCGCGCACACACACACACACACGTGCACGCAAACAAACACACATGCACACAAACGAACACACATACAAACAAACCACCAACACAGGACTAAATAAGAAATAATTTACAGCAAATATCAGTTGTTTTGAACAATCTCACAAAAAGATCAGTTTATTAATACAGGTTCAACTTGCACTGAGCAGGTATTATCAAGAAAACCAAATAGTGATTATACACAGGCCACGCTAACCACCTTATGCATACACCCGTTAGAAACTGTAAACAGTACCTTCGATAGTATGCACAAAGAGATTAATAAGAAATGATCACTGATTACCTGTTCTGTCTCCTCCTCTCAATTCATCCATCCACCTAACACATGTAAATGTATGACAAAATTATTCATCATACACAAAATAGCAGGCCAACATGAATATACGTAATAGGCTGAATTATCATAAGACGTACAACAGACAATACCATCAGTCACATGCCCACCGCCTTTAGATCTAAAAGTCATTACCAGGTAAACAGATAAACATGTCATCACCGATCAGAATTATGTTCTCCAACAACTCCCTCCTCCCCCACCAGACCTTGGGCTGCTTCCAGTGGGAAACTAAACCCCTTACAACAAAGGCAGTCGCATGGTTTGCCACAAGCTTTGTCCTCTCGTCCTCCCCAAAATTCTCTGCCCCTTCTATTTGATCACGTTTTTTGTTGTTGTAGGTGACTTGTTCTTTTATTGTCATTTCGTCTAGTACTATTGCACACAGATCTGACTTTGGCGGCAGTACAGACACTTTAATCTGAAGTGCTTTCAGAATTTTGGCACTAAAGCCGGGGCAGACTGAAACCTTTCGCATAGTTTTCCTTAAGGCCAAGCGGCTCTTCGCTGCTGCATCCTTCTTCTCTTTGAGTGTTAATGTCTTTTCTTTCCTTGTTTGCCGTCTTTCTGTCGTAATTACATTTCTTCTGAAAGCAGTACAATCTGTTGCGCACAGTTTTGAGACTTTTCTTCAAAGCCTGCTTTCTTGGTGAATCGCTGTCCTGACCACCAGTCCTGTTGCTGCAGTTCCCCCCACACCAGTTTCTCCACTGGACTCATCTGCACACACACAAGCAACCATGCATTAAATCATTAATGATAACATTATAATCCACAGCATATTTACTCAGATCAAAAAAAAATAATTCACATTTCATATCTGACAAAAAAAAGTGTATTTTCACACACACATGCGGGCGCGAACACACACAAAAAGGCCATCGAAAATTCATCCAAATTTAAAATCTGCTTGTCTGATTTTAATAGTCAACAGATTTTACGACCCCAGTTGTGAAAACAACTCACACAACTAATCTTTTGTGCTGTCATTGTTTGGTAATTTTTTATAGGCCTACATTAAAAATTTCAGCTTACAAATTATAAACCAAATTATATTTATTCATTGAAAATACCTGGTTGCAGTGACATGCGTGCCTGCTTGTGAGGCGGCGCTTCTGAATGTGTAGCAGTATCCCTCGTCTCTGTTGTTAGTTGTGGGGGTGGGTTGGGCACAGAAAACACAGTCGGCGCACGTGAACTGGCTGTTTTCAAAATGGGCACTGCACATCCTGTAGGAACGTGAACGCAGCTCAGCAGGTAAAAGTCCCAACAGATCTTCTCTGCGCGAATTCTGCACCCGGACATCTGTTGGGAGAATAACAAAGACTGAAATACAAGTACTAAAACACCACCAGCTAAATACTGTAGTCTGTAGGCGTAGTTCGTGAGAACAGTACAGCGGACAGAGTTCTGCATGACCTTTTATACTTTTGTATTTTAAGTCTTGATAGACAATGAAAGCGAAGTAACTTTGCAACGACTGAATTTTATCAACGACCTTACAACTCAAGGTTTCTTTGCTTAATTTCTCACCAGTACTTTCCTCTTTTTGATCGGAACATCGGTTTTAAAACAACTCGATTAAGAACGTGAAACTTACACAGGATTCTCCCTATCAGTCGTATTGCCTTGAACGAAAGGGAAAGGTCCGTGTAGCCTAAAGAATACTTTTTCTCGCCCAAGTTAAGCACGTGTGGCACAAATGACTAGATCTAACTTGAGTTAGTCCACCATAAAGTGAATACAATGGGACAGGAAAACTGGTCTATGTACATACTGCCCTCTTCTACATTTGAAAACAAAATTACTAGAAACGTATAATTACTCTGGATCTAAATGGTCGTTAGATCACTTTTCCACTGACATTTCTCGGAATTCACGGTGTGGAGAGCCGGCTAGGGTCTGTTTGCAGTTGGATCAGTTTTCCACTCTGCCAGATTTAAGCCCGTATCACACGAGGGACCTATACCTGAGTATCGCCCTGGCAACTCTAATTCAGAATCGAAAATTTTCGAGATAGACATTCTCTGCGCCATGAAATTATTATCCGGTCATAAATTTATGCAAAGATAAGACCACAGAGTAATCAGCTTACCTTGTTTCTTCATTTGGGAAAAAGGAAAACTGACATGCCGGTGAAACTTGGCTTGTAGCGGTAGCGGGCGTTCAAACAAGAAATTGCGCTGCAAAAGTCAGCCCTTGCCTCATTCGGTCAGCCATGATTCAACACGATTACAAGGGAGAAAACTCTCAAAGCACGTCCTCGCACTCTCGGGGCGAGTGATTTGTCTTATAATGTATTGTCTTTGGTCACATGTTCCAAACACACATCTTACGACATATGTGACCCGCCACCACAAAATGAGTCTTAAGTCACTTTTTGGACATTTTGAGATATTGATATCAGCAGAAACTAGAAAGAAAACCCTTTTCAATGGTGCCAATAACATGTGAATCAGACGATTGGTCACTGAGTTATGGTTTATAGAAACTGGGGACCCCACACATGTACCCGACCACGCCACCCGACAATTTTCAAAATGAGTCTAAAGTCACTTTTTGGACATATTGAGATATTGATATCAGCAGAAACTAGAAAGAAAGCCCTTTTTAATGGTGCAAATAACATGTGAATCGGACGATTGGTCACCGAGTTATGGTTTTTAGAAACTGGGGACCCCGCACATGTACCCGACTATGCCACCCGACAATTTTCACGAATAGCGGGAAATCGGGTCAGGGACATTACGACTCATTTCGTGGTGGCGGGTCACATATGTTCTTGACGTCACTAAAAAGTACATGCCATGACCGCAACACACAACAAAGAACGAAAGTTCTCCACGAAAGAAAATACTGCATAATGATTAAAATAAATTGTGACACACGGAGCCATGAAGACAGGCAGCGCTATTCGGGACTGCGTTGTTGTAATGCTGAATATTCATACTTGTGGAGAAAGAAGAAAAAAAAAACAAAAAAAAACATTTGGTGAGCAGAAGGTCCTCGAGCCGACGTCAGCCTTAGCTGGCCCGCGCACAGAGTGCGCAGACCAGCTAAGGCTGACATCGGCTCGAGGACATTTTGCCCAACAGGCATCCCCGTTGGGAGCCAGAAACCTGTGCGTGGTATATCAGATGCCGCGGCCGCTGGAAGGAGTAATTTTGATAGGTGAAGCTGACCTCTTTCGATGTTACACCAGTCGCAGGCCCATTCGTAGGATGCAAAAAGGTGCTCCACTCGGTCTGTAGTTCTTGTTGACGTTATCATAGACTCCGTCCATGATCAGTCCTTTAGTTAACCCCTTCTCTGCATATGTACGTGCACTGCGCGTACATTTTTGTTTCTGAAATATTGATTTCTTCAGCGACCGAAAGCCAACACCGTCCAAGAAACATGGATATTAAAAATTGGCATCAGCAAGAGGCATAGATCCTCATGAGCCCCCGCATTTGCGGGAGCTCATGAGGATCTATGTCTCTTGCATTTGGGTCAGTTGGGTCTTGTTCACTTTTTCTCGGCAGTGAAGCGGTGATTCCGTACATTCGTTCTTCGTCAGTCACTCAAAAGCTTATTATGACTTCTTCTTCTCCGGCAGTTTGATGTTCGCATTTTGGAAGTGCAATAGGTGGAGTGTCGTTTCTTTTCCGCAGATGCCTCTGGCACGTGCGCCATTCGGGGCGGCAAGGTCATCGAGAAAGGCCTGACGGTGAGGGTGACGGTGACGGTGACAGAGGACGGCAAGGAGACGGTGTTCGTGTGTGGGCAGCGCCAGCACTGCTTTCTGCCTCCTGCCCAAGGACGCATACGCCGATGATAGTGACAACGACGACGATGAGGAAGATGAAAAAGATGATGTCGATGCGGATGCCGATGTCGAAGCGGACGACGATGAGATCACCGCTGACAGTGACGACAACGAAGAAGAAGATGAAGATATAGATGTCGATGTCGAAGCTGACGACGATGACATCACCGATGACAGTGACGACGACAACGACGAAGAAGAAGAAGAAGGCAAGAAGAAAATTCCAGAAGAAGGCACTCCAGAATGGGATAAGCTGAAGGAGGACAGAATGGCACGCCACAAGGCTATCAACACCAGATACTTCCAGAAGAAAAAGGCCCAGTTGGCGGCCAAGAGCCAGAAGAGAAATAAGAAACGCCGCCAGCAAGCCGCCAAACTTAAAGCTAAAGAGGATCGCAGACAGACAGAATGAAAAGGCCAAACTCAAAGAGCTGAAACAAAAGAAGAAAAAGACTGCCCTAAGGAAAGAAAAATCGTGAAATTGGACTATTAACTCATTCAGCCCGACGCACGTATTTCCCAAATTTCGGAGGCGTCATCTAACGACTATGCACCTGTTGCAGGAGATGGTTCGACCATGATAATCAAAGGGCAGTGCCAGATTAGCTTGGGGCCGACAGGCGCCAAGCTAATCTGGCACTCACCCTTGACTTATCATGGTCGACCCATCTCCTGCTGTAGGGCGTCAGGGGTGAATGGGTTAATAACTCTTTCCCTGCCACCTAAACATACATTAAAAAACCCACTTTGTTCTTTTATAATGTATTTGTTATTGCAACGACCCAAAGCCACAGCCCTTCAAGTAATAGGGATATAGCAAGAGAGCGGGGGCTCATGAAGATCTATGTCTCTTGCAGTCGGGTTGTGTTTTCATTTTTTATCGGCAGTAAGGGGGTTAAGTTATAGCAGTACCATCTTCTACATGGCTTGGAAACGCTCTCAAATTGTCCCTCCCTTATTCAGTCATAGGTCCAACGCCACCGGAGTCCCTGAAATTTTAGGGGAATCTCGATACCCCCTGACCCCGGGGTGAGGTCGGAAACCTCATCAAGCCGATGTCAGCGCTCGTGTTAATGTTCATGTCACTCGCAACAATGTTCTCCTGTCAGATTATTTCAACTACACTTGACATAGATCCCTATGGCACCTTCACAGGCTGAATCATCTCACGAGAATCTGTGCGGCGTTTTGCGGCCCTATTTACATCCACATTAGCTCCCCTAAATGAGTGAATTCTTGCGGTCGTATTTACAAATCCAGGACCCCCCGTCTACAAGAGGCATAGATTATCATGTGCAAAAGGCTGTTGAAGATCATTTAGCTTCTTGCAGAGATCGACCCTGTGTTCATCCTACGGCTAAGGGGGAATATTTCCGAAAGCGTACGATTACATGCGGACGAGACGGTGCACAGTTGCCTAATGCTTAAAACTATGTGTGGACGTCAGTATATAATTCTGAAACGTATGCGGTGCACATTTTATTTCTGCAGTTCACTTGCTGGAGATATAGTTTCAAAAATCAGCGGCGAATTTTCTTTGTTTTGTTTTTTTGATATTGTGTGTCATGTTCGGATACTTGATACCGCTTCACAAGTCTGAGATGGCCTCCAAATTTGAGGCCGTCGCCAACTTGAACTCAGCGAAGATGTCAGCATTAGAAGATGTCAGCATTAGAAGATGTCAGCATTATCCGACGGGGAGACCGTTCGGCCCCGGGGCTTTTGAGACTTTGATTTATTTTAAGTCCCTTTTATTTTACTCCGTAAGGCAGTCCTGGCTACCGTGCACCGCCCCGCCCCGCCCCTCCCCCCCCCTAACCCCCAGTACTCAATAAGATGGGTTTCAAAGTGTACCTTAGTATGTCCTGAGATGTTTAAACCATGTTCCCCTAAAATCCTTAGGAACACACCAAAAATATAGCCGATGGCGAAATTCACGCTCTTCGCGGATGTTAAAATGAGGTTGAGAAACGGTTTCCTCTAAATAAATCAGAATTCATTCCGGAAGCCCAAATCAGGCAATATTATGTTAAGGCACACCTTCTGCCTTCTCTGATAAAAAAAAACAGAATGAAAAAATATTGAATCTCTGGCTCACAGTGAAGGTATTTGTGCACCCAGTAAACGGCCATTTCCGTGAAATCGCATAAAAAGACAAAAATTATGTGCCTTCAGACATTTTCTATAGCACTGACAGTCCATTTTTAGGCTTACATCATTAAAACAGGAAGTCACAATTATTATAAATTTGACTAGGTGATGGTGTGATCACTGTGAGTGCCACAATGGTTGATTTTGAATCCCTACCCCCAAGTTGTAAAAATACACAAATTTAATTAGAAAAAAATACTAAAGTTATTCCATTTCATTTTGACCTCTCTTTAACTATTAAGTTTCAATAATGTGAGCATAAAGTGCAAGAAAATAAAGAAAGTCAGCATTCTTTACGGTACATTCGTGGTGAATGATAGCTTTTATTCCATTTAAAATTGCCGAATTGGGAAACATACGTTGTTTCCGCTGTCCGGTCTCAAACATTTTGTATACAACTGATAGGTCTTTTTGTTAGGTTTTATTGGTTAGGCTAGAGTATCACAGTTACTCCCAACCTGATTTTATGATGCTGTGATGCATTTAGGGGTCACAGTGGCTGAATCTGCTGAGCTACTCCCATTTTACTAGTACGCAAAGGAACGCAAAATGCCATAAAAATTGCTTACGTCATACTCCTCTGTTTAAATATTTTTGTCTTTTTTTGAGATTTCGCGGAAATGGCCGTTTACTGGGTGCACAAATACCTTCAATGTGAGCCAGAGATAATATTTTGTCATTCTGTTTTCTGCAGAGGACGCAGAAGGTGTGCCTTAACATAATATTGCCTGATTTGGTCGTCTGAAATGAATTCTGATTAATTTATAGGAAGATGTTTCTCAACCTCATTTTAGCATCCGTGAAGAGCGTAAATGGGGGTACCCTTGCGCCATCGGCTATATCTCTGGTATGTGCCTAAGGATTTTAGGGGAACATGGCTTAAACATCTCAGGACATACTAAGGAGGGGGGTTGCACGGTAGACCGGGATAGCTTTTGGAAGGGACATTTAGGAAGTGTCGCGGTGGGGCCAATTTAATAGCATGTCCATGATGTCAAAGGCGGGCAGGCTAAACCTCTAACAATTGAAGTAACAAGATAAAAATTATGTCATGTCAAGTTACGCTAACCTCGCTGCTGAACGTACATTGGCGCGTGTGTGTGTGTGTGTGTGTGCGTGTGCGTGTGCGTGTGCGTGTGCGTGTGCGTGCGCGTGCGTGCGTGCGTGCGTGCGTGCGTGCGTGCGTGCGTGCGTGCGTGTGTGTGTGTGTGTGTGTGTGTGTGTGTGTGTGTGTGTGTGTGTGTGTGTGTGTGTGTGTGTGTGCGTGTGTGTGTGTGTGTGTGGTTATGCGCAAGCAGCGTTATGAAGGCAAAGTATACCAGCTTTACAGTATAACGAAGGCGTTTTCCGCTATGAGGGCGCCTTCATAGTACTATGAAGCCAAACCAGTATTACGAAGCCAAACCAGTATAACGAAGCCAAACCAGTATAACGAAGGCAAAAATTTATAGCTGGTCTAAATAATTATGATGCATGCGATAATACAACTTAAATCATTTAGTTCCGGTCCCCCGTCGCCCCCCCCCCCCCACTTGTACCCTCCGACCCCCCCCCCCACAACACACTTTTAAATAAGTTATATAAGTATTTTTTTCTGGACTCTATCCCCTCCCCCCCCCCTCCCAACCCCACTCATCCTCCACCTCTCTCGTAAAATTTCAGGGGCGGCTCAGTTATCTCGAGTGGGGGAGGGGTTGTTGGGGGTGACCTTCAACCCGATACCAAGATACTTCGGAGGCAGACTCTACCTCCAGTAACCCAAAAATCAACCAACAGTGATATGAGTGGGGGTCTGTAACCTGTACTTTGCTTTGTCAGCAAACAATCAATCAACCAAAAGGGGGCAAGGGGGGGAGGCGTTTCAGCCCCCCGCCCCCACCCACCCCCAGGGGTGAAGTTTTCAGCCACATCACCTACAACCACCCCTAAAAATGTTAAATTTCTGGGGCGGATCATTTACCTCAGGTGGTTGTGGTGTGGGGGGGGGGGTTGGGGGGCGTCTACATTTTTTTAAAGTGACCTTCAGCTTGATGCCAAAGGCCTTCCGGCAGTAGAGCCAGGCACCTACAAATCAAACAACAGGGGTTGGGGGGGGGCGAGTCCAGCCCCCCACACCCCCTAGATCCGCCCCTGAAATATTGAAATGAAAGGTTCTCACTGGCGTAGAATTTCAGTGGCGGATCAGTTACCTCGAGGTGGGGTGGGGGGTCAAATTGTTTGGGGTAGCCGTCAACCTGACACCAGGGGACTTCCGACCCAAAAATCAATAAAACAAGGGTTGTGGTTGGTTGGTGGGTCTGGAGCCCTGAACTTTGCTTTCAGTCATCAAACACTGGTGGTGGGGGTGGGTAGTTTTGTAACCAGGACTCTGCTTTCAGCGAACAAACAATCATCATAAGAATAGGGGGGGGGGGCAAGGAGGGGGGTGGGGGGGGGGAGAGATGCGGGACATGAAAGGGAGGGATCCATGCCCCCCCTCCCTCCCCCGATCCGCCCCTGAAATTTAGAAATTTAAGGTTCTCACTGGCTGCCATCTACGCCCCCCCCCCCCTCCCCCCAACACACCCAGCTGTTTCTGCAGTGATGTATAAAGTGAGTGGTTATCTCCTCTCTCAAGCAACCCCTCCCCCCCACCCCCCACAACACATCCCTGCCAGCACGACCACACTTTCTGCCCCCTGTTAATATTTGATAAAATAGTACTGCCTACATGGCCTGTTGTGTAGAATCATGAGATTTGCCATGCTTCAAAAGCTAAGAAAAACTTCAGCAGGAAGAGTATCATAGATGTCTGTGAAGCTGTGAACTCACTTGAAGCTCATTTGAAAATGTAAAGATCATAGGCTACAGTGATCCTTGAACAAGAGGATGCACAGCTAAGAGCTTACAAAGGCTTGGACATCCAAGAAAAATCAGGTCATTCAAATACAAATAAATGCACAGCTCTAGCAGTGAGAACAACCCATTTGCTCTGCGAGGGGAGTTAATCTGTCAATGAGCCCTTCTTGGACATTATGTGTTTATGATTGCTCTCCCTTGATTTCAATCGCACTTTCTGCACAGTTTTGGTGAATGGTAGCGTGGAAAATAAAGATAAAAACAGACAAAAGCAAGATTTGAAGACAAAAAGTCCTGGTTTTGTATGTTTATATCCATCATTTAGCTTTCTGCTGTTGTTTTTTTAAGGCTGCTAGGATTACTAGTCGGCTGAAGCAGTGATACAGAGCTGTGGGTTTTGGGGAAGACTGTCTAAAGTGAGAAACATTTTGTATTTACAATCACTGCTGAAGAGTTGTGATACCAAGTTGTCAACAGGAATACACACATTTATTAAGTACATTTTCATTGTAAAGCAGCTTAAGGCATCCATGTACCTTTCTGGCAACTCTCAAGAAAGCCCCCTTTTACAGGGTGGATCAAATGTTCTGGGCCCATACCGTGAAATTTGAATTTGCTGTTTGGGCTCCATAAACATGACTTTTCCTCACCCAACAAGAAATTCATCTCCCTATAGACTTGTCCAACTACCTCTGTAAAATGTTTCTATGGAAAACAATTTGAAATTCATTTTGTCATTCTGCAAAAGTATAATATGAGATCTTTTCCTACACAAGTTAAATAGAGGCATTTGATTGCCGTTCCCCATTAATTTAGTTCAACTGCATCTTGTACGCATGCTTAGGAAGTCTTACATCAGACATCTTAATCAGTTTCATGCAATACTTTGTAGCTCTTATTATGCTATTAATGTGCAGTGGATGCCTACCCATTTCACCATAAGCTGTTTGATTTAGGGTTCTGACATCCACACTCAATAGTCTCTTGCAGGCAAAAATGTGCACCTTTTCTATCGTTTCGAACTGCTTCAGCTCCATACTTCAGACGAGTAAAGGAGCATCGGCACAAACCTGGGTATAAAAAAACTTAAAGAAAATACATGGGTTAAGGTTGCCCAGCTTCCAAATAGTCCTCAATAACTGTAAAATTTTTGCCTTCGCCTTTACAGCATTGTCAGAGAGGGCCACAGTAAACGATAGTTTTGTGGTCAGTGTGAAAACAAGGTATTTATAACTGTTAACCACTTCCATTTCGGTTGCACCAATATACATATATATATAAAATGTTGATTCATGTGACTGCAATGTCAGAGGGTTTTCCAGTGCTAGATTTAATAATAAATCCTTAACTAATCCTTAGATGTTTGTGAAAACAAAAGATATTTATGGTTAGTTATTTAAATTTAACACAGAACAGGTGACTAAAAACATCTCAGGATGGGAAGGGTAAAACTATGGGCAGCCAAACAAAAAAAAAAAAGGGTTTAAGACAATATTTAACTATATGTTATTATTAAGAATATGTCACGCTCAAATGTCATACAAGTCTTTAACGAATATGTCTGCAGACTCCTGAAAAGTGAAAACTGTAAAAAAACAAACATGATCTACAAATCTTTAAATCTTGCTGAAAATGTTGGACTCTCTCAGAAAACTAAAGACTTGTCCGGTTGGACATCCTGGAACAATACCTTTATAAGCGTACTTTTTATGTCTAACAATAATGCTGGACAAAAGGGCTAATCATGTACGTAAAAAAAAAATAAAAGCCTTCGTGGGTGTTACCATATAGCGACCTTTCAGTGGTGAGAATCCAGACCACAGAAATAAAGGAATGTTTCCATATGCATGACATGATAGTGGTGCAAATGCAATGTGACAAACAGTGGCACAACAAAATGTTACTGCCTCGCGATTAAGCTGCAGTTTCACTGTGAATGTAGCTTGGTGTTAAATCAGCGACAACAAAGCCCGATTTTGAACATGTTACTTAAGCGCACGATGATGCCAGATGTACCACTATATATGGAAACATGAAGCAATTTTTGTGGCCACTAAACAGCTCCTTTTCTGCCATTCAGCTGTCATGCAGCTGTATGGAAATAGCCTTTTGCTTTTTTGTTTATTGTACATCAGAGAGTTCTGATACAAATAATAGGCAGTAGATACACGTAATCTATATGTATATCATGCTCACAAGGGAATGTACGGCACAATCCCTACAAAGTAGGTGCACAGCGTTTAAATTTGTTTTTAAACCATACATACTCAACTAGATAAACATGGCACAAATAAACCATACATTAAAATGTTGCATAAATAAACAGCAACATTGGTAAGATGTTGACAAATGCTAATTCACACCCACCGTAGAGAAGATTGCTGACCCAGGGGCAACATAGAGAGGAAAGGAAAAGAAACAAGCACAAACACTGTAATGTTAAATATAGAAAAAAAATCAATCAACAAATCCAGACATCTTTTGGTTTATTGCACTAATGGCACTCATAATTCATTACAAAGAGAATTAGACATTAAAGCATGTATCAGTTCCAGCATGGTATAACAAATTACACAACATTAGTTGCAAAACCACAAACTAAATTCTAAATAAATTAAGGATGGCAATGACATTATAAAATAAAACCTTTATTAGCACACACAAAACATACTTAATAACAACACAGACACACACAACCAAACACAAAAAGCTTTCTTTAAAAGAGTGTCACAAAAAGGGTATCTGTGCACTCAGTGTGAACATGCATGGTGTAAACTTACAGTGGAGTCCGCTTAACACGAATTTCTGGGGACACGGAAAATCACTTTGTGTTAAACGTATTTCGTGTTAACCAATATGGCCTCAAAATTGATCACGGCCCTCAAGGAGAAAGTGTGTAAGAAATGTGTGCCTGAATGAGTATGAGGTTAAAAATTCACATTATCGTATGGGTTGTACTTTATATGCATACCTTCAGCTAGGAAAACACAAGGAAACTTGTTCAGCTTGCGTATTTAACTCATTCTACGCCAACACCGAAATCCTTAAATGTTGCCGTTGTCTTCTGAAGACCTAATTGCAGTGTGGGACACAAATCGACCATGATAGTTCAAGGGTGATGCCAGAATAGCTTGACACCCATAGGCGCCAAGCTATTCTGGCATCACCCTTGAACTATCATGGTCGATCCTTATCTTCCTGTGGTGTGTCTGGGGTAGAATGAGTTAATGTAAAATCCATCAGGTGAAATCCAAAGTTACAATCCATCAGGTAAAAGCAACACAGGCTGAAGTACAATCCCGCATCGGTAAAAGGGTTGTTTTGGTACTCGAATGATGCAAACAATATGAATACAGTTCAGAAACGCTAGCCAATGAGAAGATGGATTACAACAGTCGAAGGCTATTCAGCCAATCACAGACTAGAGTTTGCTCTGATCTGTCGTGTACTACAGCATGAGAGCGACACGTGAATTGGTTTTCTGTGAATGGAATCTGTGTTCGTGTTAAACAGGTGAATAATAGTGAAATTGCCCTGATTGGGAACCAAAACCAGCTCCGTGTAAAGCGAAATTTTGTGTTAAGTATTTCGTGTTATCAGTGACATTTTAATACAGAATAAGAAGGCTGTCGGCCGGGAATGCAAAAATGGTTCGTGTTAACTTGGAAATTCGTGCAAAGCAAGTTTGTGTTAACTGGACTCCACTGTAGTCAGCTGAAACATAATCAAGAAATCAATGGTGAGGAAGAAAAGCAATCGTATTCATAAAAATAACAAATGGAAATCAATTTGTAATTTTCACACAGATTTTTAAGGGAAAACAATTTGAAATTCATTTTGTCATTCTGCAATAGTATAATATGAGATCTTTTCCTACACAAGTTAAACAGAGGCATTTGAATGCCCTTCCCCAATGTAGGGTTTAATTTAGGGGGAATACGTTTGAAGGCACCCATCTTAATTAGCATTTAAGTGTTGTGAACAAGGCTTGCTTTGTCTGAAGTTGCAGGCGGGGGGTAGGAGTTTTGCTTTTGTGAAGTTGTTTATTGTTATGAACCACCTTCTTCTACTAAATTAATTTGCAATGTCTGTTTCTGCCGTTGGTGTAAATAAGGGTTCCATTTCTCAAAAACATGAAAAATTTATATTTTAAGCTTTCCATCCATCAACTTGGATTTGTGCGTGTGTGTTGAAACAAGAATCTGGATAAAATAAATATGCCGATCAGACTAAAAAGGAAAGTGGCTTTCATTCCTTGCCTGCCGTGAGATGGCCTTAGTCGCCTGCTCTGCGTTAAACCCAAATAACTAACACATTCCTTGCGAAAAAAATCAAAATGGAAGTCAGGAGTAAGCATTAGGTCGGTTACCTGCATACATAAGCAAATTAACAGGTCGGTTACCTGAATGCATAACACACCCTCATGTACATTATAAAAAGACAACTCTTGTAACTGCTTACGAATGGGTGAAAAAGAAATAACAGAGAGCAGCGCCTTTGGGGTCGTATGATTTTAATCATCATTTTGTTTTGCATTCTCCGAGCATTACGGTTTGGGGGGATGGGGAGGGGGGTAGGGGGAGGCGGAGGGGGTGGGGTGGAGAGGGGGGGGGCAGGGTGCGGCAGGGGAGGGAGGTGGGGGGCTCATCTAAAACTGAAAATATTTTTATCCTTTATTAACTTAAAAAAAAAGAGTAATCAACGGTTCTATTTCTCAACAGAAAAAAAAATTACATTTGTCAACCTTTCCATCTGTCAACTTGCAACCATGCCAAACTGAACTATAAATATATAGATCAAATTTGCACTCCTTATGAAAAAATCAAATGCGAATGAAAAAGTAAGGAATGAATATCAGGTCAGTTGCCTAAATGTGCAAGCAAATGAATGTGCAGGACAAAATCAAAGTGTACAGAATGAAGAGATTATAAGCGACTGACTATTTTCCTACTAAGTGATTGCACCATAACATGTCATGCCATGCCAGTAAGTCACTTTTAAATGGGTTTCAAAAAAGTGCATCCCATGGTATTGGCAGGGGAGTGGGGTGTTGGTTGTGGTGAGAGAAAATCATTCCTTGAGAAAAGAATTGGCAACAAAACAAATCAGTCCATGAACACAAACACATAAAAAAGAAGAAAAATAATCCCAGAAATTAGTTTAGATAGCTTGACCCTCTCCCACCCACCACCTTACCACAACCCTCTCCCTCCCTTGGTGTTGGAACAAAGATTGTGTACAGTGAGTTAAATATCCAACAACAGTCACTTAACAACATATGTTATATGTTATTGTGAACGTAGTGACTCAGTTGTGACGTTAAATCGAATCACCATATCAATATTATCATCTTTTAAAATATAATTTGTTGAGAACAATGGATAGTTATGCGATGAAGTTTACAGACATGACGTGAAAATACACTGTTGTGAACTGAACAAATTAGTAAAAAAAAAAAAAAAAAAAAAAAAAAAAAAAAAAAAAAAAAAAAAATTACCACAAAATACGCTAGAAAATATAACTATATAGCTGATTTTGTAACATGGAATCAGCGTCAAATAACAAAACATTTTTATAAAAACATCTTGGTTGAAATAACACATGTTTTTACTGGCAAATTAAACAAGATGGGATGAACCATAACCCACAAAGTCCCTTCTATATGAGAGCTGTCCTCGCTGTCAATGGCCTCTACAAATGAATAAAGAGATTGTGATTAACCTTTCCCTACTAAGCAATGGTACACAGTATGTGCCCTGCCAATAAGTAACTTTTACGTGGGTCTGTTGGACAAGACTTTTTTTAAAGCCTGTTTTCTCAAATAGAGGACTTTGTGGTATATAGTACCCACATTTTGGTGCTGAAGAACAGGCTGCTGTTTTTGAATGGCTTGAATTTGGTGCCTTCCTACCTTTGCACCCTTGTAATTCGCACTTGAAAATGCCTTTTTCAAGACATCTATCTGATTGCTTGTCTATCTATCTGGAAAAGAATTTCAAAATGCACATTTTAATACAAAAGTTCTAGACTGTGGGCAACCCTTCATGTTCTTTAAGAATAAAATAACCAACTTTCAGAAAAGTGGCATTGTTCTTAATGCATTCTGAACTCCTCTCCTTTCATAACAAGAACAGCCTAGCATCTATGACTCATGTGTACAACAGATCTGCACATTAAATCTGACCTTTGCAACCTTGACCTTTACAATTGGTCAGCGAATGAGCAAGTGCTAAAGTGTTAACATGAGTAAATGGTTGTCTGGTGTACTTCAGAAATCCATATTTTCATGAAATGTATGAATTATTCTCCACTGTTGGCGACTAAAAAATTGTTGGTTGTACATTGCTTAATGTCCCGACAGCAACAAGACATTCTCATGACGTGCCTGCACTGCTTGTGAAAAAAAAAAAACTAAACAGAATATTGAATGTATGTCGCCAGTCAGACTAATACACTAAATAAACCTAAGACCATTTAGCAACACACATTAAATATCAAGAGCTACTGAAAGTGCAGACAGTAGGGAGAGTTTAAAAAAGGAAAATACAGGTGAATACAGGGTAGACAGAAACACATGCCCCACAATAGAGGAGAAAACCCACCCTGTGGGGCTGACTAGGTTGACCCTGGGAACTAAAAAATGGAAAAGAGGTACAAATGTGCCAGATCTGTACATAAATGTGTACAGATCATATCATAAAGTCAACTTCTATACATCACATTAACAGATTTTTTGTGTAAAATGGATTTTATAGAAATTCCAACATATTTGTATAGTGCAAAATTCATAAAACATGTTACACCCTACACCATCATGTAAGTGACTGACTAGTGAAAACCAATAAAAAGAGACAAACTTATGTATTTATCCTGTGTGAGACCAGTCTTATCTGACAAATTTTAAATATTGGCAAAAGGTTTACAACATACCCATTACATTAAAAAAAGAAATTAAAACAAAGAAAAACACACAAACAACTAGTTTCCTTGTTTTAGTACAATCTATAGCCAATAGTCAAGTTTGTAAATGAACACAGATGCAATAAAGACCATGCACTTTTGGCTCTGAAACAGTTTTTTTTTTTCATGGAACCACTGTAAAAACCAAAAGTAGCATCTAGTTCTGTTTATCACAACACTAATGGTTGTGGCTATTAAATACCTGAGGTAGACTTTGCTGATTCTTCCTCATTAGAAGCATCACTGTCTGGCTGCCAGGAGTCTTCTGGATTTGATTTTTTAAAAAATTAAAAGCTGATCAATATAATATTCAATTGGAATCCAATGCAGTTTGCTTAAACATGAGCCCATACCATATAAATGCTACCACCACCCACCCCCATCCCACCCCTACCATCCCACCCCCGCCCCCAACAAACAAAAAGAAAAATCTGCACAACACATTTAACAAAATATTACTAAAGTTTCATAAACTGAACAAATTAAATTGCACTGGACTTTTTGGCGCAAACGCTAAACAGACAATGAACTGGAATACTCATGAATCTATAAACAAACTTCAGAAATACATATAAATACAGCTGACTTTGGATCATCACAAAACTTACATCAACTAACCATTGTTGTTACCATGCATCAATAAGTACAGCCTACAAAATACAGATAATTATTCAAAATTCATGTTCCAAAACCTTGACACTAAAGCTACTGAAACTATACAGTCGAAGTAAATGACTGAATTAGTTAAACTATCACCAAGCAACTTTAATGATTTAAAAAAGTGTTTGTTAAATTATAATAAAAATCATGGATTAACACAAAGCAGATTTTTTTAGCTATCAGAAAAGATTGATTGATTGATTGATTGTACATTGCTTAACGTCCCGACAGCAACAAGGCTTTCTCAGGACGTGCCTGCACTGCTTGTGAAAAAAAAAAAAATAAACAGAACATTGAATGTATGTCGCCAGCCGGTCAAATACGTTAAATAAACCTAACACAAGGGGCTAAATAAAGCTAAGACCATTTAGCAACACACATCCAATATCAAGAGGTACAGGCAGTGCAGACAGTAGGGAGAGTTTTAATAAGGCAAATACAGGTGAATGGACAAAGGGTAGACAGAAACACATGCCCCAGAATATAGAGAAAAACCCACCCTGTGGGGCTGACCAGGGTGACCCTGGGAACTAAAAAATACCTAACCCCACCCAAGTCCCCCAGGGCAGACCCGGGTGGGGGTATCAGAAAAGAACTAAATATGGCATAGTAAACTATGATCTTGATGTGATCAACTCAGTTTTGAAGTATAACTACAAATTGCTTGCAGTGTTTGATCGCACCCACGTTTTATGAAATTTGAATTGTCAAATCAGTTCCATGCTGATACATATTATATCTAAGATGAATCACAAAAGAGTAAATTTGCCAAAGCAAAATCAAAGTTCTGACATCATTTTTAAGAACTGTCTTTTTCATTGCTATATAGCGAGGGTTCTCAGCCTGAAGGTGCTATCTGATGAAAGAGTAGTTTTGAGTAAATCTGAAAGTTTGAGGTCTCATAAAGTTATGTAAAAGCAGTATGAAAGAAAATTTAATTTTTCTACAGTATTCAGTGACATGTTCTCTGTCTTGGACAGCATAAAATTAATAGCTTAGTGACTTAGTTTGCTGTCAGTGTAACCTGCTATGACGTGTGTTAGATAGCTTGTTCATGCACGCTGCAATTGAACTCTTTCTCTGCAACTACTGTAAGCCTAAATGTGCTTGGCCTCGATAGCACCTTTTGGCAGGCCGCATCAGCACCAAAGCGCAGTGAAACATTGCTGCTATCTGCTAGCATCAAGTTCATTCCTAAATTTTTATTTGTCAGATTTCTTGTCATGAAACAGCCATAAAAAGTATACCAGCAGCACAACCCAAATCAAACAAAATTTATAACTGGTATACCTGAATCAAGGTTGCCTGCAGTGCCTGAGCTTTTATGGGTAGCTGTAAATAAATAAGAAATTAAAAAAATGAAACATTTCGTAAATCTTTACAGATACAGTGAAACCACCATAAATTAGGATTTCTGTGCATATATACGTAAACTTTCTGTGTAGCATTTGCAGATTGAAATAACTGGCTTCTTTTAACTTATAAATCTGTTCTCTTTTTTGATGTTGTTGGTGACATTTAAATTCATTCAATGAGCCCTACAGTTGAACCTTCCAAATTTGGCAGGATAACAGTATGACAGGTCCAAGGTGGTACATAGGTCAAAGAGGGCTTCTGTAAACATACAGGGTAAGCCCTGGGAACTCCTACACTGCAGTCATGTAATTTTTACTTTTGCCATTAGTATAAAAAGGCCCTTCATTAAAATTTGAATTTATTATAGTTTACATAGAAATAAATGTGGTTAACCTCCCCAATGTCATCATGTCATGTTATCTGCAAAATCAACAATGTAAAAATAAATGTGTCAAGAATGTGGCTGAGGTTTAACTGTCACTTTCATTATGTTATGCTAGGGTAGGAATGTGTCAAGACCATTTCAAAGTGTTCACTATGGATAAGCCACTAACAAAAGATAATCTGATGTCAAGAGAAAATCCCTAACAACAACAGTATAAGAAAATGCAAATGTACCTCCAACTTTTGTCATTAAATGTCACTTTTGAAGATGAGGGAACAGCAGATGACTTGGACTTGAAGGTGCCTGTGTGTCCAGAAAAGAAAAAAATGAGTACAAAATCAAATTCCACATTACACTTGTAAGTATTCTATTTCAGAATTACACTTTTGCACAAACCTGCCTTTAGGGTGTAAAACTGTTATGAATTGGAAATGGAAGAAACTGACAAATGTGTAAAACATGTAAATCAAATGTTTTGTAAAATATCTTTGAAAAGAAACTAGATATCAGCTCACTCCTGAAGTATGACCAGCTACTTCAAGGAGAGATTCAGTCTTTCTTGTTCTATCCCACATGCTTTGTGGATACATGTGTGCTAGTGGAAAATGCAACCTTTTAGTTTTATGCCATAAAAACTGTTTGAACATAACTTTACACCATAATTTCCAAAAGCCACTAATTTTTAATTCTACTTGGAGAACTAATTTTTAAAATGTTATGCTAAATGCACAGAAACAAGTCTCTAATTTAAGTGCAAAAGCCAACTGAAGAAAATAATGTTTACATAGTTCTGAATTCTGACAAAGTTTTTTAATACACCTTCACTGCAATGTTATTCTCTTTTCTTTTTTTTTATCTCATGCAATCAAATACAGCTTCTGTTAGCTACAAATGACTACAGTAGATGACTTTTATCTGTTGTTAACTATTCCTATAGAAAATAAGCCAATTTTTACAAACTGTGCCGAGTTTTGGCATAAATGATAAATTCAATTACATTCACAAGATTGAACATAACAGTACACCTTCACCAAATAATATATATTATGCAATTGTGTCTCAAATGTTCACAAAAACTTTGAAAAAAACAAACCCTACAATCCTATCAAAAACAGGCATTTTTCATCTACCTACCGACCTCTTGTGAGCCATGACCTTTCCAAGCATTCATCAAATTAGTATGCATAACTATATAGTCCATCAGATGCCCTTCATAGATGATCAACTGTTTACAGTACAGTAGATGACAGTAGTTTTCTATGAAAAAAACAAAAGTTTGAGTTTATCAAAATAAAGTGTGGGATGAATGCAATTTACACCCATGTCAAAATTGTGCCCCTAAAGGATGGAGACATTTTTTTCTGTAGCTAAGTTTGTACTGACTTTATTCCAGCCCTGAAATTGGCAAGTAATTTACTAGCCATGGCGAGTGATTTTTTTTTGGGGGAGGGGGGGGGGGCTAGTAAAAAAGAAAAATCCACTCGCCAAAAGCGAGTGCGTTCGTGCATTTTCGAATCCAACTGCAAACCGCCAGCTAAACATCAGGCACGCACAAAGCGCGCTAGGTGGGACCATGTGACGTGACCGCACCGGGAGCCACCACTAAGGCCATAGTACACAGTGGGCCTCCCCTGCAGTCCCATCTGTTAAAATGTCTTAGTCTTAGTCTGCCCCAGTCATCCCCTAATTTTTCAATCCCCTAAAGAACACTACCAACCACTTGCTGCCCATTTGCCATGCACAAAATTAAAAAAAAAAACACCACATCACCCGTCTCATTTCCTGTCTATCAACATGATTCTGTACCAACCCTACATGACATCCAAGTGCAGCCAAAACTGGTACACACCTCAAATCACCATCCACGTGGCATATCAAACTAGGCCAAAAAGAGTCTGCTGGTTAAGCCAAGACTGGTATGAATCAAAGCACCAAACATGTCTCTTCTCATCTATCAAGAGATTTTAGCAAATTCCAACATATTGCCTCTGTACAAAATGCCAAATAAGGCAGATTTTTTAAATAAAAAACACCAGTCCTTGCACTGCCTCACCTAGTTCATTTGAATATATATGACCACTAACAGTAACATCACTTTGCGGCAGTAGCCAAACACGTCACTCGAACTGCAGATGAGAATGTCATAGCAAGAGCTACAGCCTAGCCACAAGCTGTGCACTGGCATAAACCAGAATGCCGTGGTTAGAAAAATCCAACTACAAACTGAAATCGCACTCCAAACTTAATGGTGATGTACAACAGCCTGGCACTAAACAACCCAAAATGCCTCTATGAAAACACTGCTGCAAAAACGTATTGAGGGTAACAGAGACAAAGGGATTCGCACCAAAGTTTTTGACGCACAATAACCTAGCACTGGTAAACCTCTCACAGTGCTTTGAATTACTCCATGTGGAAATGCAATGAACCTGAACAAATCACAATGAATGGATAACAAATACCATCAAGCAACAAATCCACAGAAATTTCTTTGAACATAAGGGTGGATGTGATAACTAAATCACACCTCTGTTGTCAGGTTTGGTCCACTGACGAGAGCAGTTTTACAATACCTGGAGCAGTTTCAAAATACACAAAGGATTGAGTGACTACAACAAAATCGAGACCTGTGTCACAAAACTGTGTGTATATGGCCAAGCCAGAATCAGGCTGAAACATTCATGTGTGTGATGTGAGGTTCAGTTTTTCCAACACTGATAGTTCTGCCATCAAGTGGACCACTTCGTGTGGCAGGCCAAGAAATACACAATACACAATGTGGCCAGATGTGTTGGTTCCAGCAGATGATGATGATTGTTACATTTCTCTAATTACAAAAATAAATAAATAAATAAATAAAATTTCCACCACAGTTCACATGGGGTCTTTGTCAGTTATTTCTCCACTTGATACTGTCGAAAGACTGAAGTCAGGACATAAACATTAACTTGGTTATGATTGTCTGTTCAAATATTTGTTCTCAATTCCTCTGGGCAGAAAACACTCTCTAACATTGGGCGTCAAACACTTGTACATTATATTGTTGCATTGAGCTATTTTCAGTACTAGTAAAATTTTCAGTTGACTAGTAACATTTTAACTTTCAGTTTGGCTAATAAAACTTGGAAGTCACTAGCCAAAGCCTGGTGGGCAAAATTTTTGACTTTCACAGCTGTACTGACAGATGATCTCCCACCATTTGCAGTTTTATTTTGGGTATGCCATCCACAGTAAACACTTAGCTTCAATACATTGATTGCCTGCAGTCACAATTTAAATAATAATAATAGTGTTCACATTTGTAGGAGGAATACAACAAATCTATTCATTCTAGTGCATTTATGGGCAGTTTACAGAAATAATAATTTATATTAAATGGTGTAAAATAACATACATCTGTAAAACAGATGTGCATTGATCTCAAAAACCATGTGTAACATCATCTTAAACTTACACTTACATGGGTGGGACAGAAAAAAAAGTTGAATCCTGAAGCAGGGGTCTGGGGGTACTTTTT